>BSQZ01000035.1:4917500-4922500 GCA_033239005.1 Lamellibrachia satsuma
AAAGGCTACCGCTGAGTTTCGAGTTTTGTTGACAGCGTCTTTCGGGTGAAACACAAAACACATAAATCTTGTATTATTGGTGTCTCTGTCAATGATGGCAAAAGAGCGAGGATAAAATTAATGAGCATATTCATAGAGAGCTCGGTGTCTTTATCTCTAACCCACTACCACTAACACGAGCCACCGCATTCAGAGCCGAGTAAGTGTGACTGAGACATACCCTCCAACCACATCGCACATGTAATTGTTGAATGAAAAACTAGGTTTTGAAATGTAGGTCTACAAGTTCTTTGACATTCCTGACCCCTACATGTCTTTAAATCCCCGTAAATTAGCTGGCTATCTTGACGTGATGTAGTTATGTCGTTAGATGTCCTTGTACAATGGCGGTGGCCAACGCAGACGACATGTTTACACATCGAAGGGTCACGGAACAACTTCCACCAACAAACAGGTGCGAATCAGGCCTCGGCTGCGACACGAGTTTGCCATCTCAACGCCGTTGTAAACTGCGGCAAATGGGTACAAAATGCGCAATTTAAACCGACGCTATAATACGACGCTGATGATCATATAATGTTCGCCGCTAGCCGACATTTTAGTATGCTGCAGCACTCAGGGACGTCACTACTTCTCATAAATGACCGGTTGTCTCTGTAACTTATTAACTATGCTGGACAGTTCAGCTTCCCGTGGTCAAGTTAGAATACCACTGGCCTCAATTAAGTGAGGTGTGTTAAATATAAACTTGTCATATCGGCAAATATATCAAAAACAACAAATCCCTTCGGTCTCTAGGCATGCAGCCCAGAATTGGTTAACACACCAGGGGCTGATCTAGGCTTACTGGCAGTGGGAGAGGGTCTTAGTCAGTCGTAGTCATATGTCGTTCTACGTACGAACCGGGGGGGGGGGCGACACATGTGTCGTTCTACTTACAGAAGGGTTAACATTAGCCGGCTGCTAATACTTCAGTCTTTACATTCACACTAGTCCCGACGTAGGCCTATATACGTTGTCCTTTACCTAATATTTGCCACGGACACGGAGGGGGGTCTAAGACCCCCCTCCATGGCCTAGGGGGATCTTGACCCCCAGGATCCGATGCTGCACACTACTTCTACACTGCTAAGTTCTCCTGTCAACTTTTGCTTTCCTAGATAGCAATCGCGAGGCGCTGTCGTTCACGTGCCGCGCTGCAGATCCAACGATTCTGCTTTTTTGTCTCTAAGTAACTTGATACGATCCGATTCTGGCTAAATAGCCACGCATGATGATCATATTGACGACGAGATAATGGCACTGTTGTCGTTGACGATATGGCGTTACAATTATGCTATGATTCGGTTACATCCCGTTTAGAGTCAATGGCGCCGTCGCTGGGTGGTCGTTGCGCTCAACAAAAGACGGCCCACGCCTTGCGATGGCATTCTTGTTCAGGTGTTAGCGGCAGCCGATAGGCATATAGCCTTTGTTAAATACCTGTTAATGGGGTCGAGTTGAATTTTATAATCTCACGATTTGTGTACAATGTAATAAAACTTTAATGTGAACTACACCAACATGTGTGGACAGCCGCTGCGACAAGCTCGACGACGAGATGTGTAATTCTGCTGACGATCAGATATAAGTCTTAATTTGATATATAAAATGTTATCCTATCGCGCACGTGTCGGCTGTCACGTTCACACATTTTCACCTATGCATCCACTCTTCTGTCAGAGTCAGTCGATACGGAGTCCTCATAATCAGCAATAACAAGCGGTGCTCATCACGCGCTTCCACGCATCACTCTCAGTCGCATAACCAGCGTCTTCGACTGACCTTTCAAGGTCGTATACTGACTTCTTCTGCTGACCCTTCAAGATCGTATACTGACTTCTACTGCTGAACCTTCAAGGTCGTATACTGACTTCTTCTGCTGGGTCTTCAAGGTCGTATATTGACTTCTTCTGCTGACAACTACCATTTTAGGTCCTACGCTGACTTCTGCTGACAATCCTTCCAGATCATGCACTGACTTCTGCAGACAATCCTTCCAGATCATGCACTGACTTCTGCTGACAATCCTTCCAGATCATGCACTGACTTCTGCTGACAATCCTACATATATGGGGGTATGTTACAACATTATGACCACCAGTAGTTACAAGGCATAGCCGCCCACAAACTTAGGCGGTGCTGTAATAAAAGTAGTCGGCCGCAGATAATCCAATATTAAAGACACAGTACGACATGGAATGACGTGGAACTGTGTTCAGCGATGGAGATTTGTACCGACTGACCACCAGGATATATTAGCTGGCCAGTGGGGAGAGCGACAGGAATTCCACGACCGTGGCACAAACGGTGAATGGTTTCTTTGCCAATGTATTAGGCTTTATATTATTTATTTGACTGGTACATTATTTGCAAATAAATATGGTTTCATTTTAACAATACATAGGCGTGTTGATGGGCGCTTACCGGCATGTATAGTATAACATGCAGAGCCAACAGAAGACTTATGACAGATAGAAGAGAACATACTTTTATGTATTTATATGTATATCTACGTTAGCGAAATATGACTTTTATGCTATCTTTTCCTGTTCTGAAAAGATCGACAAGAATCATATTTATTATGGTGGTATGTTACAACAGGGACAACTTTGAAAAGTATTATTTGTCAGTAGTTGCAAGGCACAAATGTCCACAAACCTATATGCCGTGCTGCAATAAGAGCAGTCGGTCGCAGATAACTATCTTAAGCCAGAGGGATCTCTGACGCCGAGTGTACAGGGAGCTTGCAAAGCCTCGCCAGTTACGTCTAAAGAAGTTTGTTGTAGAAATGTCTTTGTATCGAGATGTCGATCAACGCAAATTCCACTGGCCGTCAGCTCAATGTCATATAAATAAGGTGTGGTATTTTTTTGTATTATATTAAAGAATGGCAACATCACGGTACATGCCACACTGCGTCGACTCGCGGGTATCGCGATCAGTCGACCGGCGTGGTGACACCATGCAGCACTAGCGTTTTTTGCCATTTCTTATCGGGAAATGACGTTGGAATTTCCCGTATCTCGGAAAGACGTACACAGACGTGTCGAACGTAACTCTGCGTGAAATACGTAATAGCATAAGTACGTTGCGACAGCTTCTTTGACGGGTGCTTTGGGTGCGTGTGTTGAGAAACGCAGAAAAAATCGGTTATTTATAGTATACTACATGTTTTCATTATCCGCTAAGCAGCGTGATTGGATCAAATGGTGCTGTCAAGCGATGCTCGGAAGGCTAAGAAACGTGCTCTGTTTTTCCTAACATAAGCATACTTTTTTACAGTAAACGTCTGTGTCATATGAAAATTCCTAGCAATTATCATGCACTAGGTTGCTGTCTTACTAAATTTAACGCCTTTTCGTTCATGCTTTTCATATATAAACTTTAATATCGCCAAGACCTCACTCGCTCACTCGCTCGCTCGCGCGCGCGCACACACGCACGCACGCACGCACGAACGCACGCACGCACGCACCCACTTACTCATTGATGGTCTACAAAAACGGGTACTTGACTTCCTCGTTGATGTTCAATATAATTATATGTATCTCATATCTTTCAATTGTGTCCGTCGTCTTTTGCATGCGCATAATCAGTTGTGATCTGCTGCAACTAATGCCTATAATCAACGTGTCAGATGGTACATTTTTGCATCTAGTCTGGTCATTACAGTCAACTCTCTGACCCACACCGGTGCAGTCAGTAGTAAATTATTGTTATCATCTCGCCGACTAGACGCAACACTGTCGCTTCACATGGTGGTTGGTGACGCTCAACGTTAAATGTGAAGAAAAACTCTCTGACTTGCGCGTGCTACATTCACAATAATTGTGTGTTCGTGTTGTGCCGGTTTAGTATGTCACGCGTTCCAGAACGGACACGTTCGAACACACTGGCCTCAATGTCGTCTGCTTCATGCTCAGTATCCTTAGCGTGCTAATGAGAAGCTATCAATATTCAATTTGTTGCCAGAACACCGTTCAACGTGTGTAATAATAATAATATTATGGTTAATATATGCATCGTTGCCTGTCTACCTCGGGCCCAATGAAATGTTTCAACCAATAAACTAATATAAACCCTGTTGCATAACGACGCGCACTATTTCGTTTCAGACAGTGTATTTAACACACACCTAACTCGGTTATCCACGTGCGGGAAAATGAAAATAAAATAACGACAGGATTAACCATCTTCGATACGTGATCAAACTATGTTTAGGTATGAGAGAGAGAGAGAGAAGGGGGGGTAATATTTAATAATTCCCCTATGTCAATATAGAAACAGCATCGTGTAAACTGTTCTCGTCACGAGGTCCCAGAAAGAACAGGTGGGTTAATAAAAAGTTTTTACACTTATGAAAAACGGTTCAAAACGTAATAAACAAATCATCGCCGAGTTTCCCCCAGCCTCTACCCGTGTCAGTGGGTGCAACAACATGACGCCGGAAACCCGAGACGGAGGAAAGGCTGGGAAGTGACTTTGTCACATCCGACAGGACAAGGGACATCTCATAGGGGTAGACCACAGTTGACCTTCCTGTTTATTGTTTCACACGAATGTAGGGCGTATTAAATTGTGATATGTGAATTTAAAGAATTCATATGATGTGACATAAATGCAATTGAGCAGGCATATTCACAGGTATATTTGTAGAAGCTATTGGCTGTGAAATGGTGCATTTATTTGAGAGTTTAACAGGCGGAGGGATTTTTGGGAATTTTTCTGCTATGGGCCACGTGGGCGCATGAATACGTGGCTATTTTTGTCAACATTTATGGGCATCGCACGTCGGGGCATTTTAAAAGAGCTGGAGGTAGGTGATTTTGATAAAGTTTGGTCAAGTATGTCAATGAGATGATGGCAGTTGCTGTGAAAAAGTTTCAGAATTTTTGATGGTCAGGTTTTCTTATAATCAGACAAAACGTTAACATGGCCACCAATGCAATTCTCTGCTG
>BSQZ01000035.1:4925000-4947500 GCA_033239005.1 Lamellibrachia satsuma
TTTAGTATTCTCACCGCAAATAATACGTGCTTGTGCGTGCATGTAACATACACGTCATGCAATTGTTATACATTTACAATAGTGTTATATTTAAAAATACTGCTATTTGTAGGCCTGCCAATAAACAATGCAAAGTCTTCTATTATGTTCTAAGTTAAAAGATATCAAGGAGTGTCTGATAACTATCGTGAATGTGTGTGTGGGATGTGTATGGACAGAAGTGACAGGTTGAACAGCAGCGGGGACTGCCAGGTGACGCCGTCCTGCTAGACGCGCGCTAACGAAGCCAATTTACGACTCCAAGCCAGACTCTCGACGCACTTTTTTGCTGCAAGCCCCTTTGTGCAGACTCAATAAACACAGCTTAGCGCGGTGTTGTGCCGTCCTTGTACTTTGCACGATCTGATTAAAATAGTGTATGAACGCGAGCGTTCGTCTGGACTAAGACATGAATTACTAGTAGTTGAGATTTTCACTGACACGCAGAACTTACTCCGTTAGATCCTATCATACTAGTGGTGTATTATGGATCTCGGAGCTGGGGGTTGGGGTGGGGGGACTGGGCGCAAAGGGGGCCGATTTCACCAACCCACGACGCCATAATTATTGATATTCTAGGTGATTCCAACAAACCCACGTTACTTCCCACTAGAGGGATGTCTTCATTGTGTTTTCTTACTGCGATTCCTCGGATATTTTCAAAACATAAGCGGTTTACCTACAGCAACAAACTTGGTTTGATTGGTTTGTTTATTTCATATAAAAATGCCGAGTTGCTGTCCTTTTCTTGCATTTTAAAGAGCCATATATTACACAGCTGATAAAACTAATTGCTGGTATTGTAAAAATGCATTGTAAAGATTTACCTACGTATTCTGTTAATGTAACTTTAAATGTCGTTTGCTTCACATCGCTGCACACGCAGCTTGGCATAAAGAACAACAATTCGGTGTTATTGACGGGGATAAATGCTATCTGTTCGATGCTGGAAACAGAAGGAATGCGAAGGTGTAGATAAAAGTATACGGGCTTTATTTGTTTCTGTATAAAGTTCATTCATAAATAATGATTACACAGTTTAACTTTATATTTCACGAGAGCTGGTTGGGCACTCGGGTCCTCAAGTATGACTCGAGTATGACTTGAAACTTGACTTGAGATTTCAATCCGAGACTTCTGACTTGCACAAGGACATAAACTAAATTATTAACGCAATGTATGTGTGTGTGTGTGTGTGTGTGTGTGTGTGTGTGTGTGTGTGTGTGTGTGTGTGTGTGTGTGTGTGTGTGTGTGTGTGTGTGTGTGTGTGTGTGTGTGTGTGTGTGTGTGTGTGTGTGTGTGTGCGTGGTGTGTGCGTGGTGTGTGCGTGGTGTGTGCGTGGTGTGTGCATGGTGTGTGGTGTGTGTGTGTGTGTGTGTGTGTGTGTGTGTGTGTGTGTGTGTGTGTGTGTGTGTGTGTGTGTGTGTCTGTGTGTGTTTGTGTGTGTGTGTGTGCGCGTGTGTGCGTGCGTGTGTGCGCGCGCGCAACTGAGTTCTGAGCAAACCTCTGTCATTACACCTAGCCCAAATATTTTTATCGATGACGGTTTACTGACAGCAAGACACTTGTATGCCTATGAGTGGCAATGTGTGCCTATGAGTGGCAATGTGTGCCTATGTGTGGCATACCAACAATTTAATTTTTTTATTTTTAATTAAAGCAAAACAAATGTCATGGTTTGGGGGCTATGCACCTAAACGAGTTAAAACAAACTAACCATTTGCAACTACAATATCACGCCAGTGGCTTACTCAGAATGTGTTCTAGAAGGAGGATATTCTGGTCAAATATAAGTTTTCCTGGCGGCTGACATGTTGAGCAGGGAAGGCTCTGACGATTGATGACTACGCGAACAATAAGCGAACAGACCCTCAATTAAAACCACATAGCTGAGACTTCCGCGGCGACAGTAGGTGCCATCAGCCAGATCGAAGACTTCCGCGGCGACGGTAGGTGCCATCAGCCAGATCGAAGGACCGACGGATGTACACCGAAGCAACGCAAATTCTAAATCAAGCGAGCTGCTTAGTCCGAAATTTAGTAAACAAAGGCAAAATATGTTGCATAAGTTGAGTTTAGACCGAAACAGCATGGTCATATCATGTTACCAAGTATAGGACTAAGTGTTTACAAATAACAATAGTTTGAATTTTGAATTGAATTGAATTGAATTTATTTCCACCACTACAGCAATAATACAACAATTGTACAGAGTATAATAATAGTAAAAATGGGGAAAGCAGAATTGTAATACTTATATAGTACTTTCCCCTTTCATATCACCACATACAATTCTAAGTAAAAAAAGAGCATAATTAAATATACCTACATTACATATATTTCACAATTTAAGATATTCTAGTCTTGTTTGTTATTATCACAAAGTCATTACTGGATGATTACTTCATATTATACAGAATTAATTATACAATTCAATCACATATTACTCACATACATTACTAGAATCCCATTTGTATTCCTATGCTAATTCATATTTCTTTAAAAAAAATGTTTGTATTCTGTTTTAAATTTATAAATATTAATAGCATTCCTGATATCTTGCTGCATCAAGTTCCAAAGTTTTACACTATATACGGATACATATTTCGCCTTTAACGATGTTCTAGTATATCGATGTTTTAGGTTGATGAATTGCCTAGTGTTATAGTATAAACCTTGATCTACATTAAACCACCTTTGGATATTTACAGGTAAAATGTTTTTTAACCTTGAACACAATAACTGCTGTCATCAAATCAATCATGTTAAATAGTTTCAATATACCTAATTCATTAAATAATCCATTTGAATGATACCGATAGCTTACATTGCATACAAGTCTTACCACTTTCTTTTGTAATAAGTAAACACAATTAATATTACTTTTGAATGTATTTCCCCAAATTACACAGCAATATGTTGTATTTGGTATGGTAATGAGCAGTACAATATCACTAGTGAATTTTTGTCTGACAACTACTTTGCTTTATACATAACTTCAATACATTTTGATAGCTTGCTACACACCAAGTTAATGTATTCTTTCCAATTTAGTTTATCATCAATTAATATACCCAAAAACTTTGTCACAAATACTCTATTTATTTCATTTTTATTTATGCTTACTGTGACTGTTGTATTTTTTTATTTGAAGTTACCAAATGGCATGAACTTTATATTGGACAAATTTAATGATAGCTTGTTAGTTAGGGGCTCGTTTGGTATCTTGTATACAAGCATGGAGGCCATATCGGAAGAAGGACATAGATAGGCTAGAATGAATACAACGAAGAGCAACGAAGTTGGTTCCAGAACGAAAAGACCTAAGTCATGAAAGCCGCTTAACAGAATGTGGTTTGACAACACTAGATATTGAATGTTTATGAGGATATTGATATAAATATTTCTTCAAACTTAAAGAAGGCAGTAGAACCAGAGGGCACAAAGCAGCATTAGTTAAGGAACGGTGTAGGTTGGACATGAGAACGCACTCATTTTCACAGAAGACAATAACTGATTGGAACAAACTATCAAATGATTGTGTTAATGTAAGCAGTGTGAATATGTTTAAAAATCAAATTGACAGATATCTGATAAGGGCGGGCTCCACATATATGAAAAATGGCAATCTTTTTAAATCTTGTTAAATAGATTTTCATTTGGTGAGCAAATATTGCCACACTACAAGCACCCATAACGTAGGGTATGGCGCGGCCCATGAAATACAAACACTGCGTTTTCAACAAGGTTTTCTGAGTACACCATTGGCGTGATATTCTTGATTGTGGTTGCAAATTGTTATGTTTTATTAACTCTTATAGATGCGTATGGTCAAAACCATGACTTTTATTTCCCTGTTTAAAGACATTAAAGTGGATAATTGCATCATGACGAAATGAAGTCGTAGGCCGGGCGCGTATGTTCCCGGGGACGTATGTTCCCGGGGACGTAGTTTTTGATGCTCTTAGTACTGCGTATCAACTCGGTCATTGTCACCCCACGGAAGAACTGAAATATTAGGAAACATATTTAAATTAATGGAAGTGGTGAATCGTCGTCAAAACGTTCCACACTTGCATGTTTGTATAAATCAACGTAAAAACTCTAATTTCCCTAAGTACATACCGTACGGACGGTGTATCTAAAGTCAGCCATACTTCAGTTGCTAACATGTTGGCAACTATTTTTTTAGTTGGCAACTCAAATATAGTCGTTACGTGTATGTTCTCCACCAACAGTTGGCAACACTTTTTGTGGATATCTGGCATCTGAAAAATCGGTCGGCCTTTGGCCGCCATACACATACCTACGTTTAGTCGCCAACAGTTCGGCTGTCGACAAATATTTGGCAACTACCCATCGGCCGACCGATTTTTCAGATGCCAAATGTCTACAAAAAGTGTTGCCAACGATTTGTGGAGAACATATACTACATAACGACTACATTTGAGTAGTCAACTAAAAAATAGTTGCTAACATGTTGGTAACGAAAGAATCGGTATATGCATGGCGGGCTCTAGGTGCTGTACGTGACGCATACAAGGAACACTTAATCGCCTGAAGTCAATGTTGCAGGCGGTATGTCGAGTAATTCGAGTTCGGAAGTAGGCCCTGGCACAGAACAGCACTGGTTGGCGACTGGTTAGCCGGGATAATTAACGACTGTGGTGAGACGAGTTCGCGTGGAGCGGGACCGTGTTTCAGTCAACGCGCGCTGAGACCACCGAGAAATGTTTACATGCGCCAACAAAGACCTTTGCGATTAGATAAACCTGGCGTGGGAAGTGCGCAGCGATTTGGTGACGATGATGACGCAGTCATGATGACTCAGTCATAGTAGTTGATTTCCATATCTGTTTGCTAATACAGTTACCAAACATTAGTTACCACAATCGTACCACGTGACTGCCACAGTTCACGGAAACTGTGCCTGTTACATAGGACGTGTACCAATGTTAAAAAAGCGATCTATGCATGTTCTAAGAAATCCTGCGAGACGTGAGGAAAGGATTTGATTTCACCTCTCATTACAAGACGTCTATACAGGTTGTGCCATCTAGTGGTCTCGGACAGAAACTTAGCAGCTGTGACTCTACCCTTACATTTATCGCATTCTCACAGATGTACCCTCCCCCACCCCACTAGAGCATAGCGTCATTGCTACAATGTTCAAGTAGGGGAGACCGGGGCTAGTTGTTAATTTTTTTCTAGTTAAAATAACTTTTTTTGAAAAGTATGTTAGATGCATTATTTCTGTCAATGCATACATTCAATTTTATTATTCGTGTTAATAAATTGTACCATGCCATTGATATTCCATAACGGGGCAAGTTGTTACATCATACGAGGCACGTTGTTACAGCAAATAACATACATTAAGCTTTTCATGTTTAGTTACCATTCCCCTTATATAACAAACACTTGTGAATGGAATATGAATTATTGAATGGAGTATGAAATAGTGAATGGAAATATTATATATATATATATATATATATATATATATATATATATATATATATATATATATATATATATATATATATATATATATATATATATATATATATATATATATATATATATATATATATATATATATATATATATATATATATATATATATATATATTGCGACATCTACTTGATTGAATGATACACACGCGTACGCAATCACGCACACACACTCGCACAAACATCCACATTTAAACGAATCGTGCGATGTTTATTATTTGCTCAAATAGGGCTGTGCCATAAAAAATTTAAACGATTTAAACAAGATTGCCATCCGCGACAAAACACCCAGATGTTAAATGGACAAGGAAGCCATTGGCTCACCGAGAGTCCAACCATTTTTCATTTATGTGTAACCGCACTTCTGGGAAACTTGTTAATTTTGTTTGACGCTGCTAGCATTTACAGTACTAGTTATAAACCGGTACGCGGGGCTTCACAAGTGAAGTAAAGCGTTCACACGTCGTGGTTAAATAAGTGTTGTTCTTTCAGTCGTTGTCAGCACACAACTCGCTGGCTGAGCCATCGGTGCGAGCCGCCAGAACGTCAACTTACCCCAATACAATTGTAATAGTCCGCCCCAAACACATTTTTTTCTAGCTGAACGCACGTGACGATAACAAATCCTGTGTTTTACAGTTTAACTTCTACTTGGCATAACCCTTTATACTCTATGCAGTAGACATATTTCAAATGTCATTAACGAAACCTAAAAGTGGCTGCCTGAGAAGATATTATGTGGGCATAAAATTTTTTTAGGTGTTTAAAAAGTCATTTTTGTCCACACCTCGTTAATTTCGTCTTCTTAGCTCCATGTGTTTTGACAGTGCTTACAACTTGCCCCAGTATACAACTAGCGCCGGTCTTCCCTAATTCGGGTTGTTCGTTAATTATAGTGCGAATGGCAAGCAAGAACTTCCGAAGAGGACGCTTGTTACCCTCACCCCGTAGAGGCCATGGTAGCTTTGAATCCCCAATTGCCAATGCACATTTTTTACTTGCAAATACAATGTTAAAAAAATGTAACTTGCATTCGGACAGTGCAATTCATTTTGTACGCCGTGGAGAATGCTGACTCCCACGTGTGACGTGTGACGTGTGACGTGTGACGGCACCCACTCGTTGATTAAAGAACACGCCCGAAGGCGCAAACCAAGTAAGAGCGGAATTCACGCGAATTTTAGTTCAGAAAAAACATGTTAAATCCGGTCCAAACGAGAACCTTCGCGAGGAAAGCTAGTGTAAAAGAAAACCGACAGTATGACTGGCACGTCCCTGTTCGTTGGCGTTATGTAAGGATACTAGGGGACCTTGAAGGACGACGCCGGATGTTGTGTGGGTATTTTCTAGCGCTGCGTAAAACATCGAAGACATGTTTTAAATGGTGAAGCATCTTAGACGAAGTTTTTGTTTACCTTTGATAATTTTTTAGGAACGAATTCCGTTCAATTAAACATTGATTGCGTTCTTACAAAAAGGGGGGCGGTAATGTTATGAACCCAACGAACCTCTCCAGTAACCGCCCCCATCGTAAGGGGATTTGTGGGCGGGCTGTTAACGTGTCCAATTACACATCTGCGGGGTAAATTAGTGATTAATATCAACGTTACGTGACGTTATAGGGGTTACGAGTGAAAGGGGTCACGTGCTTCGCATCTCGGAACTAAATTGAGCGCAATTGTGATAGGTAATTCACGACCATTCAGGGTTAGGGTAATTAAATGTAGGTGGTGGTTGTGTTAACAATTAGGTGGGTCAGAATTAGTGACAAGTCACCTTCCAGTAAAGGAGATAGGCCCTACAGTTATGTATCTTAATGTTGACCGCTGTCCATTGTCGACATTGCTGGAAAGTGAGTCAGTAACTCTACCGAGTGTCTCTACCGAAGAAGTTTTAAAATATGATAAAGATTCTGTAAAACATATTGATAGTGGCTTCATTATGGTTCCACGAAAGCTGAGTGGTATACACAGAACTCTGAGTAGGCCCTGTGAGTGGTGTGAGATGTGTATATAGGCCTATAGTATTTACGTAGATAACGTGTATGCCTGGCTGCATTCTGTAGATACATATACGGCATTGACAGATCACCAAATGCTTAAGATAAGCCCATTTAGTTTTTCATGCTCGTTTAGATTGTAGATGAAGGGGGTTGTTGATATCTCCCTAGATGGGCCGCACCCAGTCAGTATACAACTGGCGCCAGCATGTTGACGTTACTCGGATGATAATGTGAATGATCAGCAATTCAGTGTACATCATTGCATATTAGTTTATCGGATCCTACTGGTCATGTGTTGTACAACGTTTTGGTATGTGCAGTTGCTATCTGGTCTGTGCGACATGGGAAGTTTGTCGTTTACTTCGCGGACTGTAACGACACCACGGACGTCGGATGCTAACAGATGGGTGTCTTCCTAGACACGTGTCGCCAGTGTCACTTGACTGTGGGATGGAACACGGCGGTGCCGGACAGTCGACTGCGAGGGCCAGAGTTCGAGTCCACCTACTGCTGTTTCGGAACATAGGCCACTTCGTTCACCCTACACTGCTTGTGTCTTTCGGAAGAGACACCAAAACCGTTGACCCCTTCTACCAGTGGTCTATGACAGGGGAAATAAACTACACCACACAGGGTGTAAATGTAACCTGGGGCAACACTGCCCACCATCACGTACGCAAAATATAAATCTCTGAACGTCCCCAAATCTGGTGCAAAATGAAGCTAACTTCTATCACCAATACAGACATTCAGAAAGTTGAATAAGTGCAACGTTGCGCAGCTCGTTTTGTCGCTGGTGACTATCGGAGAACTTCAAATGTCATGTGGGGCGCGGTGGTCGTGTGGTAGAGCACCGGACTTTCAGTCTAATGGACCGGGGTTCAAAACTACCTGCTGCAGTTTCGAAACCTGGGCAATTTCGTTCACCCCACTGTGTCCGTGTTTTTTGGAAGAGACAGTAAAAGCCGTTGGTCCCTTCTACTTGGTGTCTATGCCAGGGGAAGTAAAAAATCCAACACAGGGGGTAAATGTGTAACCTGTCGTGGACTCAAAGAGTGGCGGTCTCTGTCTCTAACCCACTAATTCTAGCTCCCGCGGCCTGAGCTGCCTCCCGGTCGGGCGCGAGAGAGGCACCGAGCAAACAGTGTGGACAGCAGTAGTTTCGTAGCTGACTCCCTACAGGGGTATATAGCAGAATATGATGATGATGTGGAATTCACTATAAATCAGATGTTGCATTAGAGATGCCACTATGTTTTTTTAAGATAAACCACATACTATTTCGTATAAGTTTGTCTATCATCATTGTCACAGCAGATATTTGCACTAGACGCCACCACGAGTATAAACTTAAAAAACGACCAGCCTCCTGCGTGATTTACCAGCACTCATTCTATGTGCACCTATTGCAGAAGCATTTCAGAAATCCGCCCTCAAAGTCATCAAGTCATTATAGAACCCTGTTTTTTGTTAACTCTGAAATGCACGATGTTTTAGCTCACCCTACGTTGGGAAATTACATTACAAACTGCAGTATAGTAAATTATTACTCTTTAGCAGTACAGTGTATATACTTAAAGAACCTTTTAGACGATAACATTTTCGTTCATTTTGTCTTGTTCTGTATCGTACTTGATTTGTCTTCTCAAAGAGTGGTTGATAATGTGAAAGTACATGTACAACTTGATCATAACCGAATCCAATTGAACATTAAAGGTCCCTCCCCAATTCGAGTTGTTGCTAGTCTCATAAGGACATTTCAAATTTATTTTGCGAAAAATCAAACCTACCTAGTATCTATTGCTAGCTCGTTTGTGCAATTTTTTATGCAAGATTTGTGGAATCACCAGACAAACTATTAAATTACTAAATGTTTGATCAAGTGAACTTGGAAACGCTGAAAACTCACGAATTTCATGATCGTAAAATTTCGTAACTTTGTCATGTGATCGCCGAGAGGATGTATGCCATGATCGATATTGACCCGCACGGTGTTTACAATTTTGAATGACCACTATTTTGAGCCTTATCAGATCTAACGTCTAAAGTCAATTCTTTCGATGGTTTGAACAAAAATAAGTATTTTTTTATTACATCGACTGCGGATGCTACATAAACTATTCACACACTACATATTTGGACACCAACGAAACGGATTTGCGATAGGCTAAATCAGTTGAGCCTTGAGGCTGTCACGGATTGGTCTATGTAATATAATCTACTCTTCCGATCCTTTGACAATAGGACAGGGGTTAATCACCCAGTGTAATCGTAGAAGCTTCTACTAACATCTAATCCTAACCCACACAAAACTGTTCTAACATAAGCTAAAAATAAAACCTATCTCACCAATACCTCCGCAGGGAGATCTACCACATTGCCGTGTAGGCTTATCTAATGTAACTAGTCCTACAACTGTCTCCATGTGTCCGCAGCTACACAATTGATTCTAAGGCAGATAAATGCCTAAACAATATCACATTTGATTTTGAGATATATAATGCCTAAACATCAACACAGTCGAGGCTCTGAATTCTTACAAACCGTTCATTAGGCCTGCCCTTTGTGTGGCGGCGTGTCCCCGTTACCGCCCGTCGTTACATGGGAGACGGAGATGATTTTTTGGTCGTCGTGAACGGAGAGTTGTTGCCGTTTGACGTCGCATTTCAGCAGTCGTGCCGTCTGCAGTCGAAGAGCGGGCCATCCTCCACCGAAGAGCGCACCATCTACAGTCGAAGAGCGTGCTGTCTGCCTTGAAAACTTACGAATTTCGCCCTTGGTGAAATTTCATAACTTTGTTATGTGATCGAGTAGAGGATGGAAGTCACGCCCATGATCAGCCTAGACCCAATAACGTGTTTACCATTACCGTGCGTGCGGGCGTGCGTTTCTTGTGTTTCTTATGACAGTTAACTAAAAACAGCCCTGTATAGGGTTAACGCAGGAGTGGTTTATTTTTAGAGTTTTCCTTCTCTTGTGAGTCCAGGACAGGTTGTTTTTCCATTTCCCTGCGTGAGATCTTTTACTTCCCCTGGCAGGCGCATATATAGCCGTACGCACGTCCTTCCACGTCAATATGGTAAAACAAATATTTAAAATTCCAATCCGCTCCCATAAATTGAATGGTCCATCCTTAATCTGGCTGGCATCCATCGTGGAGTGCAAGCAGGAATCAGACAACTAACCCGGCGCCATCTGCACTGCACATCACTGCAAAGGACGGAATGTTAACTTGACTATTGTGCACGCCAGCAAAAAGCCACTAGTTGGAAGTATGATGGACACAGTCCATCAGTTCTCCTTTTCCATCAACTAATCAACCAAGAGATTGGTACTCTTTCAGGGTGAGCTCGATGATGCTGGAGTACCTCGATACATCCTTGTAGTGACAAGTGATGAATACTGCGATCTGAGTTCAAATTTCGGCAGAACCTAAAGTAGCAATTCTACTTTTTATAATTTTCTCAGCATTTGTCCTTTTAAATCGGATATCTTCATACGACGCAGTTCCTCCAACTGAATTTATGTCTTCCTCTTCTTCTACGTTGACATTCTCTGGTCATCCATTCTCTGGACATGTCCTGTCCATTGCACTTTGTTCATTATAACTCCAACGCTTGGACGTCTTCCGACGCGTCAACACCGACGCTGAGTCAACCACTGGCTTCGGCAGCTGACGTATCGCGCTGTTTGGAAACTGACGTAAGCAATATTGAAAACATACAATTGGGGTTGGACTTAGGTTAACTTGTGTTACATCTTTATATTTATGTCGTATATTCTTATAGCATAATCAAAAGGAAGTTCAAAACGTAGTTTTCCTGACGTTCCTGGCCTTAACCGAACAAAAACATGGGGGGGGGCAAAGTAGAAAGCCGTTCCAGTTTGCCCCTTCCACTTTGCCCCGACCACCTTCTTCTCACACGACTATGTATCAATACAGATAGGGACATAGCTCCCAAGTCGCACAAAGAATGTGTCAGGCACGCTTAGATGCATCAACCATACTAGTATAGAGAATCTTCGTTATCTATTGTTACCAGAGAATATCAATTTCAGTGATAGCAAATCAAATCAACGCTTAAAATCTTTTTAAATTTCACAAACCTGTTGAGAAGTAATTGCGGCCAATTCATTCAGTGCAGGATCACGTGGGCTACTAGTGGGCCACTGCACGGGTAGATGTCTCCACTCCCTAATCTAAGCAAAGCATGTTTCATTTTGCCCCGGTGGTTCACTTTGCCCCAGCTTCCCCTACATTTTATGAAATAAATTCTTTAGCAAGTGCAGTTTTAAAATCTAAAATTACTTTGTGTGTCGTCGACAATGATCCAGTAATCATCGCCATAATCAACATCATCATAATAGCTTTAAATTATTTATAATAATTACACTGTATTTAACATCATGATCATTACCACCACATTACCACCATCATCATCGTCGTCGTCGTCGTCGTCGTCGTCGTCGTCGTCACCATAATTATTATCAGTGAACTGTGACCCGTGAATGTGTGATGTGGTGTGCGTGCGTGCGTGCGTGCGTGCGTGCGTGCGTGCGTGCGTCCAGCTCATCATCATGTAGCGTCCCCTTCACTGACAGCGATTACGAGTGGCAAAGGGGTTGGATTGCGTGCGAGGAAATACAACTTAATGGCGCCGCCGTCTGCACTGCAGCGACAAGCTTATCGCCGTGTTAATAGCCGGTGCGGCGAATGACTTGCTCTGAGACCCAGCGCCCAGGCAAACCGGTGGCAGGCAGCGTCTTGGTGGCGGAGCGCACGGATAAACTGTGTCCGCGTCAGACAAATGCCACATGCCCCGACCACCGTCATACCAAGCTCATTAAATCAGATCTACCGATGGATACACGCCTCTGAAGTTACATCTCCGGCGGCAAACGTAGTTGATTATTTAACATTGCGATCAAGTTTGCGGTTATTTATAGATAGTAGTAGTGATTGTATTTCGCAAAGTAGGTATTGCTTTTATAAACAAATGTCACCCGATGAATATGCATTTTGCATCAATAAATAACCGTGGTTTGTATTACATCGGTCTGCCCAGCGGTGTTATAACTCACGTACACGTGGATCATAGTAACATTCACATCACCATGTTATTGCACTCGATGCGTCAGACGTTGGCATCGAGACTGTCTAATCGAATATAGTTGACACTCACATTGATACGATATCTAGAGATAGAAGGCATTGCCATAATTCTAAGGAATCTAATAAAACAAGAACAACCCAAATTGAATAGAACTTTGGTAGCAGTATAGCACGATCGTGGAATGTCTTATTACTGTTGCGATTGATTATCGTTGCGAGATACATTGGTCGTGCAGTTAATGTCCCCGGTCGTTTCTCGGTGACCAATACGTCGATGACGTACAGTCTCCAGCTCGATTCGTTTGCTCGACATTAAACCGGCACCGTTTAAAAAGAAAATGGCTGCGCCAACCTACATGAACTATTTATCAATAGTGAAACAACAGCAACGTGTCTGAAAGCTTTCACGGTAGTGTTTTTTTTTTATTTGTAAGTTTGCCAGGGATGAAGCGTGTTTTAAGTTTATGAAGTTTATTTAACAAAACATCTCGCTACAATCTGCAAATAGGCATATAGGCCTAATCAATTTGTAGTCGATCATCACCTGCATAAACAGGGAAGGCCAAGGCAGGGAACACGACTTCAGTATCCGAGTTCCAGCCATATAGTTCTTTATGTCAGCGTTTCTCAACTGGGGGTCCTCGGCCCACTGGGGGGCCGCAGAGAGCTGCTAGGGGGTCCGCGAGATGGCAGGGACATTTTTTTATTTTAAATTACCTGGTCAAAAAAAAGTTGTTTCTGACCTAACTATGAAAACGACCACCTACAGCCGCCAAACTTCTCCTCGTGTATCTGCTGTTTTGTTAACTATGTTATATAAACATCACGTTAACAAAGCCGGAAATTTACTGCCGTATAAAGGTCGAAAAATTAAAACTAAACGCGAAGCTCCACGATTACCATACGTAATAATTTCGCAATAGTGTCGCAGTAAATCCGCAAACAGCGCCTTTTGCGGATTCATTGTGGAGCTTTGCGGCGAACTTTTTGGTGGACATGTTTACTACTCGTCCATCCTCCTCAAAACAAGTGCCAGTAAATACAAATCCACAGATTGATAAGTCAGATGATGAGTCAGATTCAGAAGCCACAGCGGCTGTAAGCAAAGAGCAGAATTGCTCGGATAATGCTAGCCAGGCAAAAAGTCGAACATATGAAGACAGTTGTCTTACCTATGGCTTCGTAGTAAGCCCCGCGAGCAGAGGCACTCCCAACGACATTGTGTGCTTTGCTCCCAAGTGCTGTCCAACCAGTGTATGAAACCATCCAAGGTAATAAGACATCTTCATATGAAATATGGCCAGTACAAGGAAAAGCCCAGAGTATTTTTTGAGTGTAAGGCAAAATAACTGCGTAGTACGCCAGCGGAGATAAAAGCCACTACCGCTGTGGATAAGAAACTGGCTAAAATATCATACATTATAGCTCAGAAAATTAGTCGACAGAAGAAGTCTTATACGATCTGGGAAACTTTGATTATGCCTTGTGCAACTAAAATTGCATGGAGAGGAGAAAGCCAAATCGCTGGTGAAAATACCGATATCAAATGACACTGTAAAACGTCGCGTCTCGTCTATGCCCGACGACATAACGGTACAATGCACAACGCATGCAATTGGATGAGTCGACGGACGTGTCCAAAATGACACATCTATTGGAGTACGTGCGCTATGAGTGAAAGAAAGAGATAAGGGAGGACTTTTTGTTTTGCATAGAGCTTATGACGACTACAACGATAAAGGACGTTTTTGATTTTATGAGGAATAATGGAATTAACTGGACAAACTGCATCAGCGTATGTCCAGATGGTGGCAGTAGTTAGTGAATAGTGCTGAATCAGCAAGAGTGGGGAGTATGTTAAGTGGTAACTAAAAGTAGACCTTGGAGAAAACCCGGGCGATATTGCCTGTGTGAGAGTATAGGAAAGAGGTGTATTATCGCTCACTGGACATCAGCGCCCCTGGCGGCTGTAGGACTACATGAGCATCATTAGCGCTCCCTAGCGACGAAAGAACAGGTCAGGGAGGGTCAAGGAGTCCTCTGACAGTGGTCAAAGGTAATCCGTGGTGACGTAAGAGGGTGGGCATCATTTATTAAGAGGGTCAAAGGGTGTGCGGGGTAGTGTGGGGTGTGATTACTTGACCATTAAGGCGTCGCTTGGGTCTAAACGCATTTTATTTTCTTATTTCGTTATCACTGAATCTACAGAGCTGAAACTTTCATAGATTGCAAGTCCAGGTAAGAGTAATGCTGTGAATTTTTTTCAGAAAGTTTCATACATATTTTCCCACGGTATGCCGCCATCTTGGATTGAATGTTGCGTGTGACTTATATCAGTAACCATTGGATTTAGAGGACTCAAATTTGGTGTGTAGTTACTCCACATAACCCCAATGAAAACAGTAAGTTGACTTTCCAAGTTTTCAAAAAACTTTTGTTTTCATGATTTTTTTACATCTGAATGTATTTTTTCATAATGAAATTTTACATTGATGGTTCATTATATAAAATAGAAATAACGTTTTCTAAAAAGTTACTACATAATTTTCAAGAGCATACTATCAAGAAACACTGTAGAAAGTTTCAAGTAATTCTGTCAAACAATAGCAGAGATAAGTGACACGGGAGGCAGTAGGTGTGAGGGAAAACATGTTTTTGAGAAAATCATATTCAAAGTTTATGTACATTGGCACATACATTTCAACATCTGAGAAGCAACCTAGATGATTGAAACTTTGCATACATATTAATGAATGTATAATCTATCAAAAGGCAAAGTTAGGAGTCATTGGCATTGTAAAATAAATTTCACACAAGTCCCGAGTACCCGACACCCATGTCCATCGTTGCCGACACAGCTGATCTCACCACGACAAATGGGACATTCGTCGCCTGAGTCCCATCG
This sequence comes from Lamellibrachia satsuma, assembly GCA_033239005.1. NCBI lineage: Eukaryota > Metazoa > Annelida > Polychaeta > Sabellida > Siboglinidae > Lamellibrachia > Lamellibrachia satsuma. The sequence continues at coordinate 4,940,574 of BSQZ01000035.1, forward strand.
ATACAGTCTGATGACAGAGTTGCATTGATGACCTTGTCGCAACTGGTGCAGAAAGTCTCGAGGCCACACACCATGCCGAGGGTGCGGTGCGGTCGACAGCTGGGGTGGAGAGTGTATGCTTCCTACACAACGTGCATAGCAGGCTCGCAACAAGTGATGGCACCACGGCACAGCGTACAAGTACTGTTGAAAGATCTCCATCAGCATCTGTCTCATCCTCAGCCAGGAATCGCGGGACACCTATCTCCTCCAGAAGATCTGCATAACCAAACTTCCGTTCAGTGACAGACAGTCTCCGAGACAGATCAGCTGGTACTGTTGATGACCGCCTTGATGCCTGGAAAAAATACACAATATAAATGTATTTCATGAACAAAAAGTACCCAAGACATGTTCAACAACAAAAGCCCCCCCCTTACTACGTATGCAAGGGTATGGCATTGAATGCAATTTATTTTATTGGCATTGCCATATTATACACACACACCCGCGCGCATGTGTATATAGGCTATAGGTATACGATAATTACCAGGGCAAATTGTAGTAATATAATAAACCATAGTTACAACTCTGCTTCTGATGTGCCTGGATGGCCCCTGCCCTGGGCCTTGGCGTGAATGTCAACACAACCACGAACATCAACAGCATGAACTAGATCAGCGTCAAATCGTTTATACAGTAATAGTTATGCCACAAAGGCGATGTTTGGATAAAACACAAGTGAACATATGAAATATCAGAATTAAACTTACACTGCGTGCCATTCTCGTTGGCACCACGGACGGTGATAGTCGAAGAAGACGAAGTTGTCGCCGCAGGTTCATTGGCGAATTCAACCATCGATGCCTTTGCATCGCGCGCTAACTGCAACGATGCAAACTTTCGCTGCCTCCCAGTACCGTAACCGCCCACTCGCTTTCGACCAAACGGCATAATGTCGTTTTACAAAGCGATATAAATGAACGAAACTCATGGGATAAAAAAAGTCGATCGAATCGAACGTAGCTGGTATTTCAACCTGACGTCAGAGGATGGAAATTAGTATTACAACCAATTAGAGCGCTTGATTTGAGGGAATCCGACATCACGTGGTGAAGTCCGGCGAATCGTCGTGGCTGGCATTCCCCATTCCTTTGTCACCGAGATGGTTCAGAGGCGGTCATTTATAGTCGGAATTACTCGGATACCTCCGGGCACATTTTAAAACTGTTTGTACCATCATACAGAGCGAAAATGGGGCTTTCCCGTGATATGCGCCATGTTGGAATGACAGCGTTTTCCGGCATGCAATGGCTCGCGGAAAATCACCTAATGTCCCATTAGTCTCGGTTCATTTGACATAAACAAAGACTTAGCAATGATAGGCATCATACAAAAGACACGTTTATGACAGAAACGTGTTTATTTCGACAGTGCAACTTACATGAATGGCAAGTTGAATAATATTTATACACGGAAATAGCAACAACTCGAAATTCATTTTATTGTCAAAAATCCGTAAAATCCGACCCGAGTCTCCCGTTAAACGAAAAAGCAACGGTATTGTACGAGTGCACACGTATTTTATTGAGCAACACAAGCATGATACCAGAGGGTAGCGTGTAATACCATTAAGACATATGATGACTTGCGGGTGTTTACCACCACTCCAGAGGTAGTGAGCTTAGGGGTGTTTACCACCGCTCCAGAGGCTCAATCGATGTAAGATGTACGATAGTACAGTCTACCCTGTATCAGCTGTTTAAGCCAATCAAACACGCGGCAATCGTTAGTAACTAGATCGGTGCCGAATATATTCGCAAAAGTCTTCATCGGAAAACCGTTACAACGAAGCAGTAGATAAGCTATACAATATTGTCCACAAACGTTGGACAGAATACTCTGAAGTCATTATGAGTCCACTCGGAACAATGTTCATTCATGAAGGTGCGGAACGCTGCGTGTCGTGGCGGTAGGCCGTACGAGCAGAAGCAATTGTCGTATCCATCTGCATCCAATTGCTATCCAACTGCACACGAAGGCGACCGGCAAAGCGTCTATCGTTGCAGGCAGTCCGTCTTTGGGTACGACACCGCGAAAGATCCACTTGGTGAGCGGGTCCCATCGATAGTAGTCTGGTGATCTGTAGAGTGTCCATCTCAGTAGTGGTAGATCATGTTGCGGCTCTTGTCTATTGCCAACACGGAATCAAACTCGGCGTAGGCGATGACGTTCACAGTGGTCAAGAAATGCATCTCGATGCTCAGGTTGCCCTTTTGTACCAGATGGAAGCAGGCGCCATCGCACTTGTCGGGGGATCAGGTCAAAACCGAAGAAGGTGTAGCCGTACCGGAAGTCGCTGCGAGACAGTCCGTTCCCCACGTTCTGCCACATCTTACCGGTCGAGGTGAACAGATCGAGGTAGCTCCTGATGAAGAGGTTCCCATCGAAATTCGGTTGGAAAGGTTTGCAGGGTATCTGTCGTTCATCCACGTACACGGGGACGAAGTTGGTGTCGTTGTTCTTGGCGTTAAACGGATGCTTGTCGCACGAACCGTTGTATGCGTCGTTATCGATGCAGCACAGCACCAGACGTTTCGACAGGGTGCCGAGGAACACGTTCTCGTGCGTGTGCGACCAGGTGCCTGCGGAAATGGAGTAGACCTTGCAGTAGACGGACTGCATCGGATACTTGACCGTGCTCTTCTCGAGGGTCTTGATGCGAGCCATCTGCACGGTCGGTTTCAGGGTGTCCTTCTTTGCAAACAAGGTGGCAGTGATGATGTTGACCTTGTAATCGGGGTTGGCCCCACCGGCCATAAGCGCAAAGGCGGACTTGCTTCGTACCAGTCATATCTAGTCATCAACGCAGTTGATCAAATATTTATCCTGCATGAACAGGTCCACGTGGAGACGGCCCATCATATCGACGACGCGACTCCGGACGATGTCCGCTCGTCGAGCCGGCCGTGTCCTTTTGCCACAGCTGACTCGACAGTCACGTGACCTTGGCATCGTTGCAGTATCTCAGCAGCGTCTCTGTGTAGGCGCGATACGGATACGTGTTTATCGAAGGGGTTACGAGCGTACCGTTCAGGGAGACGTCGACTTGACTGAACAGCGAATGCAGCCATTTATTCACTGAACCCACTGTATCGGCCAAGTCGAGGTCGGCCCCGTAGCTCTGGTCACCTTCGCCTGTACGTGTAGCATCGTGTTGGCGAGATCCAGGTAATCGTCTCCCGATCCGGGTATTCTATCGGTCCACCCTAGTCGAGATAGGCCATGTTCCACTATATGGCTGTCGACGATGCTGTTCTGAGTCGGGGATACGGTAAAGAGATTCAGCTTGCCCTTGACCCCTTCGCACGACTGTTTATGCACGAAAGCTATCGTCGAATATGTCAGCCTCACGTTTTTTTGTGCGTCTGCCTTTTATGCTGTCTCGCCAGTGTAGTGACTCGTTTCTTCGCAGGCATGCATTTTATACGTTTACGAGGTTGCACGACGGGGGTCAAAGGGCCACTCAACAGGTTCTTACCAGCAACCGCGACGCGTTGTTTGGCTGCCTTTTTATGCTCTATCCGGAAAAGACGTCGTCGGCGATGTGCACACCGGTCTTCAACGCTCCCTTTCCCAACGCCACGGCTCCTCTCTTCATGAGCGGCATAGCGCTGCGCAGCAGACCTCCAAACAGACTTCCTAGTCCATGACATCGCCGGTATCGGGCATTGACAAAGTAGGGCAGCGCACCACCCGCCTGGCACGCGTAATAGTCTTTGTAATTCATCTTCAGAACAGTCCGGTCCTACGCCGCCAAAAATTAAGCGTCACCGTCACCTTACCATTCTCGAATGGCACGGGTCGCACGATGTCGTCTTTTATATCGATCGATATCGTCCCAAGCTCCTTGCGCAACAGAGGCATGTAGTGGATGTTAGTGAAACGATCACATATCGTGGTGCCATTATTTCCGCGAGTCAGGAGGGGTCGCAACAACGGTACGAGAATGTCGCCGACGATGCGAGACTGCACAACATCCGTGTAGACATAGATGGTACAGAACCTTTGGGTCATGTTCACCACGTTATCAGCGGATAAAAGTATGGGCCACCGGGAGTCTTTGGGCGTCAAAGTCACTTGGATGACGGCGTGAGACTTAGCTTTGGTCGTTCGGTTCGGTTGCTTTCTTCTCCTACTCTCGGGTGGGTGTACGCGTGTGTAACCCTTTCTCTCGCTGGACTGGTTACAACAGAAGGATGGAATACTAAAATGGTTCCCACCCCACTCTGGTAAGGCATGGTGAACTCGGTGCTCGGTGACATGTGCAACATAATTTTTTGAGTGATGGTGCTTTAGCTAAATGTTGCCCGAACCTTATCCGTCCACATGTGTTTCAGCGCCTTGTTGACATGGTCCAACAATATTATAGCACTGTGGTAATAGCCAGCGGCGATCTTCGGGTAAGACCCACAGGGTCGCCCTCGTTTAGGAAGAACCAGGTGTCCTCCTCTCGAACGTTGTACCAAGTATGTGGGTACTGGATCTCTGCCAGTCCGCACTCCCACTCGTCCGACAGCGAGAGACGTTGAGGTAAGTCCGTGATATAATGAGCCAATGTATTGTCGGGATGCACTTTCATGGAAGCGTTGCTAGGTAGCGTCAAGTAGAAATCAGTCGACATGACTTTTCAAAGTGGGATTGGGTAGCAGGTAACCCAAATAACTACTCAACAAGGCCGTCCACAAATTATAATTCTCGTGACCCGTTGTCAGATTGTAAATGCTTATCAAGATGACCGTGTACAAGACGACGATCTGACACAGAAAGACAATCTCCTCTTTGGAATACACTGTACAGAAGAGATACCAAGGAACGCTGTCGTTGTTGCTCTGCACGTGTGGATTGTCCTTTGGTGCTGTGCTTGTTGGTGGCTCCGAAACAACAGTATGTCTTGCTACACAACCCAACGAACCTGTCGCCAGACCACTTCACCTTGAACAGACCCGGTGTCCTCTTATAGTACGCTTTACGTGTCTGACAGCACGGCTCGGAGCCGGCCCATGGGTTATCGACGCGTCAACAGCACACGTACTCGGTCTGACGATCGATGCAACATTCGGATAGGAGCCATTCGGAGCGGTACCGGAAGTAATGTTCTCGTAGTTCCGGGTTCACGAGGGCATCGATGGACTCGCCGGCTAAGGCCAAATTCCTCTTGTCGGGTTCACGGGTGTCCATAATAGTAACAACCATGGAACTGATACGCCGTCTTCGTTTGAATGCACCACCCGTCCACCGGAAGTTTGCCGACCCTCTTCTATCGACCATTGATCTGATGACGTATGGAGTGTCCCGTACGTTGGGATTTCCACGTCAACCATTCCGCTGATGTCTTGTTTGAATATGTCGATGCCACGTTGCTCGTAGAAGGTGAACTGTCTGTGAATGGCATGCAAGAAGAACCACATCCCGATTGTTGTACCAAATGAGAAAGTCTCGTTTGTCCCAGTCCGTCTATGCTCTGCGAGTTGTTCTAACACGTCTTCGTAAGATTCTTTGATCTCTTTGTACGCGACGTCACTCATCGTTCATATGATATCAATCATGTCGGCGAGCAACTTGTTGATGTCTCCATCCGTGACGAGATGTTGCACTTGCTCATGTCGGGGCACGTTCGACGCCACACTGATGCTCAACTGGACGTGACGCACTATCCAGTGGACTTTGTCACTATCCGACGGAAGTTGTGCGGTATCAAACCAACACTCAAAGTCAAGGGTGGCGTGGTACTAGTAGTAGCGCAACAATTCAGGGACTCGAATGTTTTCATCATCTAAACGTTCGAATACTGTCAGGGTCGAGTGGTACACGCCACCCGGGTAAACTCGGCGCATACCCCCTCACACGTACGCTCGTGTCTGTGCAACAGCCACGCGTCTTTCCATAACGAGTCACCACACTTTCGACATCGATAAGAGTGACAGTACATGCGCACATCTTGGATGTAGGAAAAGTGTGACGTACAATGTTCGTGGTAGTGACACAATGATCGGCGGACGAGTTCGGCAATCGTCTTTCCATCCTTTTCATCCGACTCGACAAGCTGGTGTACGCACTCGTTCGTCTCAAACTTGGTCTCTACACGATAGAGGTCATCCAGCGTGACCCCGGCAAATTCTTCCATGGCTACATCATATCGGTCATATGCCTCGTACAGCGTCTTCACCGCCGGTTCCAATCGATATCAATCGCTTCCTCAATGCAGGACTAGACAGCGGAAGAGACACAGGTTAGCGTTGTACCTTTTGGAATAGTTGGGTTGATGACGGCTTTATTCTTCTTGAGGTAGGCTGGAAGTGTGACGCCTACACATCCTGTCGGATGATCGATGATGCGAAAAACGAAGAAGGTGACATTCGTCACGAGTTCGCACACCCACGCAGAATTTGGGCTTTGATTGATGGCCCACTGCAAGACGTTGGTTTCTCGGATGCGTTCGGGAAATGCATCAAAGTCCTTGCTGTTGGTGATGAGAATGGGTTCGTCCAAGTATCGTCCACAGCAATTGCAAGAGGAATGATAGTATTTGTAATGTCCCGTGTCCTTGTTCCTCAGAACGAAACCGTAATTAATCTTGAAAGAGTGGAACATGATTTTCAAAGGAGCCTCTACAACAGTTGTGTCTAGCGTAGTTAATCTGTAGTCATGCTTGCATTGGAGGGGACCTCTCGTCACGCTTGTCGACCAGTGCTCTCAAACAATGTCTAGCAGTTCCGTCGACAGACTGTCGGAGAAGGGAAGTCGAGCCGGTGGTTCGATGGGATATTCGATAACGAGCGGACGGACATAGTATTTTCCTATTTCAATCTCTTCGGTAATGGCGGTTCGGTGACGTCGGCGCACGTGGTTCGTACGTGTCTGGTTAGGTGCTCACGTTTGTAGAAA
>BSQZ01000035.1:4952500-5142500 GCA_033239005.1 Lamellibrachia satsuma
AACATTTGTATAATAGCGATATAGCATAGCGTTGCTGGTGTTAGCAATATACCATATATGATAGTTTGAAAATACAGTACTCCTCTTGAACAACTTTATATTTATTTTTGCGTTCAATACGACTGTGTGTCCTACTTCCATGCATAACGTTGCCTGTTGGAAGTGATTCTACTAAGAAAAATAACGACGCTCGCTTTTTGGCTGGATGTCGCTGGGTCAATAGATAAGGGTGTGCGTGTTTTACTTACGCACGGCGTCCTGGCTGTCGGTGTCCGCCTACTTATAAAAAAACAGACGGATGTGTTCGGTGCTAGCAGAGTCCAAATTCCCATACAGTTATTCTCTCCTTGCTAGGCGATGGCTACTCTGTCGTTTCATAGTCATCTCACCCACGTTTTCGATCATCGCATACGGTGGGCTACCATAGTGGAAGAGTTGCGGTATGTGCCCACGCCATTGATGCTGGGTACGCAAGTGACGACGAGAAAGTGGTGGATGAAGACTGGTCAGATGAGTGTGACACTGCGTGCGCGTGCCTGGACCATCATAAAGGATGGCAGCGGGTACTGGCGGAGTTGACCCGCGTCGTCCTTTCGGTCCCTGTATACTCAGACTCAGACCGACGTCGTTCGACTACATTGTTGGATCGCCGAGGGAGGTCGCTCTCACCTCTCTACGTACCACCACGCGACTGCGACGTGACGAAATAAAAAAGGACACACAAGACCACAAACATTTTCATCTTTCTTCTTTCAGTGTAGCCTAACCGTAGTCACATACTTACAAATAACTTCACTGCGCACCTGCCACAGGTCGTGCGTCGATAAATAAGCACTCAGCTAATATGGTGTGGCCTACTAAAAAAAACTACGGTCGTTGGTTGCTGGTAGCACGTCTACTGTTACACAAGTCTCCTCTCACTCGCTACCAGTACATGCATTTAAAAAGTTTTCATGACAGTGGAGAATAATCGAAAGTTGTGGTGACTATGTCCACAACCAGGAATGTTTTGTGTAGTCATTCAGACACAACAGGATTCGAATCTGCTCATATCAGTACTTTACATAGACCACTGTCATTTACTCATAGGTTATTATATACTTGTACTTCTCTTATTCCTAATTTATTGTATGTTTTTACACTGTTAATATATAAGTTAATATATAAAAGAAATTAATACAACACTCGCCCGGGTTTCCCCAATGTCTATTTTTAGTTACCACTGAACATGATCCCCACTCTTGCTTATTCAGAATCACTCACTAACTACTGGCGCCGCGGCGATGACCAGCAAGCACGCGGGAGTTGTGCAAAGAATCAAAGCTGTTGCTTCCCATGCCGTTTCACCGCACTGTTTTTTGCACAGAGACGCGCTTGCTGCATAGGACATTGAACCAAGGATTCACAAGGTTATCAACACTGACGTGACCATTGTGAGCCACAAACTCCAGGTTATTCACCACACTCTGTGAAGAAGTTGGCACTGACCACCACTCCCTGTTCACGCACATAGAGGTGAGATGGTTGCAGATGATGCTCACACATGCATTCGTTCTGATTTCAGTGTCATCAAACGTCAAGTAAGCATAAGCATATACCTGACCAGACGACAGTTCCCGTTCGCATTCGATCGCGTTCGGCGCCTAATTAAAAAGACATGATGTCGAAAATGAAAGCAATATGTGTCTTTGAACTACTATAAAATACTCTACAGTCACTACCCTATATATGTATGTATGTATATATATATATATATGTATGTATGTATGTATGTATATATATATATATATATATATATTTATGTATGTATGTATATATATATATATATATATATATATATATGTGTGTGTGTGTATATATATATATATATGTATATATATATATATATATATATATATATATATATATATATATATATATATATATATATATATATATATATATATATATATATACATATATACATACATATATACATACGGTAGTGATTGTAGAGTATTTTATAGTAATTCAAGGACACATATTGCTTTCATTTTCGTCATCGTGTATTTTTATTTAAGAGCCGAACGCGATCGATCGTCGAATGCGAACGGGAACTGTTGTCTGGTCAGGTGTGTGCTTAGTAACGTAAAACAATCCGCCGGAACGCGCTTGCATTTACTAAGCCTAAGGTACATGTACTAGTTAAAGAACGATCTAATACTAATTCGCATTGTTGAGCCTGAGGTTTGAATTCAGATTTTTTGCGAATTGCCTTAAGACCAGTTGTGGAATGTGTGTTTGTGTATATTTAACTTTTTATTAGCAATGTCAATCTGATAAGAAAATGTTCCAAAGCAAAGAAAATGCCTTGCCCTTGTCTACATAGTAATTGTCGGATGTCCGGCGTTTAAAACGTAAGTTGCACCGGCAGACCTATTTTTTCAATAAGTTACAAAAAGAAGTCCTCATATAACAGTAAATCCTTTAAATATGACAACGCACGCACGCACGCAGACACACCTTTTGTTTGTGGTTTGTCATTAAAAAATTGTGTTTCCTTTTAAACAAATGAATTGTCTTTGTGGTCATTCAACCGCTTTAATTTGCACAAAAACACGAATTAAAAGTTAGCATCAACAACTTAAAAGTATGCAACTAGTCGCAATAGTCATCCAAACAAGTTGACATAATCAACAAACAGCCGAGATTGACATTTCAAGCATATTTCTTCTACCTCTTGGCGCCACTGTGCAGGTAGGTCACGTAATACTGTGCAGGTGGTAGGTCACGGAATATTGTGCAGGTGGTAGGTCACGGAATACTGTGCAGGTGGTAGGTCACGGGATACACATGTGAAACGGGTAATGCGTAGTATTTGTCTTAAATCTTACGTTATTATTTCCGACATAAATGTGACGCAAGTCTGATGAAGAGCCAAATCGATGGGTTGGGTTTCCATGGGGTGGACCGCCGCTGTGTAGTATGAGGCGGCAACTATGCCTAACCCTCGTGTAAAATGTTTCGTCATTGCTAAACTTTAAAACCAACCCCAAACGTCAAAGTTCTCGCTGGAATCTTTTAATAGTTCATTTGGAGCGTTCGATAGTTCATGTTATCGCTGAAAACTTCTAATTGTTCACTTGGAGCGTTCGTAAGCACCATTATTATTAAACAGAGATGTCCTAATGTACTCCCACATATAAGACACACGCAGATGATTTATTTTCCACAGCCGTCTGCGTATAAATGTTCAATATTGTTTACTATTACGATTACTTTCAACTATGTTTGATGCATTCTTCTTAAACTTTGTTTTAATACTATTAAGATTAATATCGGTTGTTTGACACTATTTTTATGCTAATGTTTTAAGCAAATTGTGCTCGGATGTTGTGAAAAAGACAGTATTATTTTGGTTAAAGTCAATTCGTATACGAGCCCCCAACATGAGATAACGACGGACTATAAACGTGCCGACGTCGTACGGAGCTTTTGCTGCGTGACTTCGGTGACCGACGTCCGTGGTCTTAGAGGAGACCTACCGGTTTATGGATATAAATAAGATATTAGGAGTACAGGTTTCTAGGTTAATAAATGTATCTACATAACATTGGCTAGCAAGCAAAAGCTGATAAGACAATTTGGTAGCACGAGACGAACGTTTATTTACAGTCTCGTCCAACATAATCAACATTTCTTCCAGCTCTCGTCAGAGCACTGCCACTGACACCGTCTTCGTTATCAGTTATGACAGATACTCCACAAACCTCTAGAACATATTTATACACCTACAATACCTGGACTAAAATATGACCTGGTGAGGAGACTTCATAGTCAGTTTCATATAAAATAATATAGTCGCTGGCAATGTACGGTCAAACCAGAACCAATAAATAGTACACCTGTTGATATTATACCTATGGTGGGCATAGCAATATGATGGCGCCACCTAGTGGATAAACAGTAAAACAATAGTACACACATTTTGAACTGCCGTCTGCCTGTTAATCGTTTGGAGTCAATGCTGCTGCGTGTACTTGTGAGGTATACAAACTAATATATTTTCTAAATACTGCTTAGGCAAGCAACTAGCTATTAAACTAACAACATTTGCAAATTTCACATATACATTTCACTGTTACTATCAAGTGCATTGCAGTATCTACAATGAAGATGTCACATTGGTTGCCATATAATATTCACACTTAATCCCCATATAACTCGGACTCTTTTAGTGGCCAACATTTCAAATATCCCCAGTGACGACATGTTTTCTATTAGGGCCAACATTTTAAGTGCCCATAAAAGTTGGAAACAATTTGTACTGGTCTCTGACTGTCAGACTGTGATTGCTTGCAACACATGCAAGGATCCAACATCACAGTCATTCTAAAACTTGAGGGCAAAGCCAGGACCTGATGCGGCAACACCCTTCGTCGCATGCACCAAGTGGAAGCCCTGGTAGCGACTGTCATCGTCCTCTGACTGAAAACAAACCATGACAGGGCATCATCACTGGCTACATATACTTCATCAAAACTACAATTGTTTTATTCCATTTGGCAGCATAACAACAGTTTAAACTTAAATGCCATTAAATACCCAAAAAGAACATGTCACTGTTGTATTTAGTAGGTAACATTTTAGGATTTGTGATTTTCTGAATTTCTGATACACTTGTCAACAACATACTATGTTTATGATTACGCTATAGCAGTATTTCAATATACTATGCAATTGCAGTAGACAAAATAAGACTAAGTTAAGATGTAAAAACATCATACGGACTATTTTCTCCATATTTGTGTCATTCCAAAACCAATTTTCACTGCCCATGCTGAGACTGGTTCAGATCCCACACATTGCTAGGGGCACAGTTCATGCTAGTGTACTAGAATAGGTGATGTGTTCACTGCATGTCGGGCTGCTATTATTCACAAGGTCACTTGACAACAAACACCTGATTTGGTTACCTGCCTCGGGCAATTTTTTAATAAACCAAATGAGAAATATTCTTTTCTAACACATACAAAATTACTGTAAATGAATCTGCATTTAGTTTCCAATTTCCTTAAGTGATTTTTCAGGGGCATTGCAAAAATATTTTTAAAATGTACACTAAAGTAACCATGCCCAACTGTGAGTATTTATTACTCACCATTAGTTTGGCGTATGCCTTGCCACCCGATGGGGGTTTTGGAGTGTTGCCATGGACACGGGCAGTTTGTTCACTCTTGGCAGGCCATGTGGGGAACATGGAGGGGTCTATGGGGAGGGGCGACTCCTTGAAGTAGTCATGTTTGAGGGCTTCCTCCGCAGAGATCCTGCGTTCCGGGTTGTATGTTAGGAATCTGAAACAGACAAGTGTCAATATTTTTGTTACATTGCTAAGATGCTACCTGATATTATCATTTCTAGTGCCTAATTTAGTCGCTATTTTCTCAATTTGCTGTACTAGATAACAAATGTGGTTGGCCTGTCCAACAAAAAATAAAAAGTATAATAAAATTATATATAGAGAGAAAGAAACTAATTCTGAAATGTTACGTGTTTCAGCATCAATTCCATTTAGCGTATCATTAGAGATTTTGATCAGAATAAATGTGTAGCATAAATATCCACCTGTTCAAGTTATCAAATCCTTTGTCCGTGAGGAGAGAGCCGAAGCGATTGCGCAGTTGATTGTACGGATACTCGGTGAACGTGCACTTCTTCATGGCGGGCAGCTGACTCACTCCCGGCCAGATGTCTTCATTCGGTGTGCCAAGCTCCTGCAAAACACCTGTGGTCACATAATGGTGTCTATGGTGTATCAAGCACACCTTGTGGAACAAACTGAATGAAACCAATGTGTGACTAGGATCACGTGTTTGTGACCAATTGTTCACTTAAATGAAATTCTAGTAAAGGAAACTGTTCTTGATGTAGGTGTCTTAACAACGCAACCATTAAGATGTCTTTAAAGCAGTGGCATGTACAAACGCACACACACACACACACACACACACACACACACGCACATGCACACACACGCACACGCACACACGCACACATACACACGCACACACACACACACGCACACACACACACACACACACACACACACACACACACACACACACACGCACACATACACACGCACACATACACACGCACACATACACACGCACACACGCACACATACACACGCACACATACACACGCACACATACACATGCACACATACACACGCACACATACACACACACCACCACACATACCACCACCACACACACACAAACCACACACACACGCACACATACACACGCACACATGCACACGCACACATACACATGCACACACACACACACATACACACACACACCACCACACATACCACCACCACACACACAAACCACACACACACACACCACACACACGCACGGACGCACACACACGCACGCAGACACACCACACACAGACACACCACACACACCACCACCACACACACAAACCACACACACACCACACGCACGCACACACATCACACATACCACCACCACACACACACCACATACACAAACTACACACACACACCACAAACACACACACACACACACTCCAGATGACATAACTCTGCGTGGTTTCTAGATTTGCAGAATTGAGGCGCAACATTAGTAGAAAATTTAATCAAAAATGCACAATTTGAATGTTTTAGTTATCACTAGTGTGTGTTCACCTACCTTGAATATCCTGTTGAGTTCGTCAATCTCAGACTTGCCAGGGAAGAGAGGCTTTCTGGTTAGGAACTCGGCAAAGATCGCCCCAACAGACCACATATCTATGGGTGTGCTGTAGAGCTATAACAGACAGATATCCTCAGGACATGTCTAGGTCACGGGTTACAATACATTTGTACATGGTTAGTATTACCAAAGGATGGCTTATCTTGAATGCTACAGGGTACTAAAAAATATTATCAGGGCAGGTAGAATTTTTCAAAAAGTTGAAACCATAATACACTCCAAGGATTAAGACAAACATTGGAAATAAGAGATTTCTCTGTTGTCACATCTACTACATTGTATGTGGAATTCACTCCAAATTAACAAGTTGGTAGTACCCATCCCACTGTCAATGACTTAGAATTTTGCACTGATTAATGTGATTACCCAACACGTTGGCTTGACACATCCTTACTAGATAAAGAATGTAGTAGTCCTACAGTAACCCTGACAAACATGAATTTGTCAGTTTATCCCACGCCAAGTGCGGATGTACGCTAAATCGTCTGTACTTCGTTCCACTTGCTGTCTTGGTCACCATGTATCTGGGAACTAGACGTGCCCATGCCCAAGCCTCAGAGCGTTTCCAGGAAATGCCCATGCCCACTTGTCAGACCAGCGACAATGGGTACACTACCAATTAAAGTCAAGCTCCCATATGCTGGCCTCATAAATTCCAGTGAGACAGCTCACTGATTAACACAGCAACTGAAAAATCAGCGTTTCAGCAGGTCAATCATAGTCAGAATACTCTGGCGATGAGGATGGCTTGCATGCCGCTGAATATACTGATATTACCTATTGTATTACGCCATTGTAAAAATGGAGAAAACTGCAGCATTCTAAACAAGAGGTTCTTGGATAGAAGTATATGTATACAACCATTCCCTCTAATGACGAGCTCAACTGAAAGCACGCATTATTGGAACAGATGTATCTATAACATGCACTGACATATACATGAATGGAAACAATTATCTACTGATTGTGTAAATTCAACCAGTGTGAAAATTGATAGATATCTCATAAAGGCTTCTTAAATCTTATTAAAAAGTTCAGATATTAAATAATGGTAATGCGAGAGAGAAGTCAGGTTCACCTTGGTACCAAGCAAGAGTTCGGGGGCACGGTACCACAGGGTCACTACAATAGGGGTGTAGTGTCTCAGGGGTGAGCCGTACTCCCTCGCCAGTCCAAAGTCTCCAATCTGACACACAGAAACATGTATGTACAGGTGTATCATTAGTAATGTTACTGATAGTGCACAATGATTGGCAATTATATTAGTAAACGTTTTAATGAAAAGTTGCAGATGACAAAAAAGTTATGAGCTTTGACAAATACTTTGGTTTTCAGGTAGACAGACATCTACCCTGAAATAAAGCTAACTGAGCAGCGGTCTGCACACCGTAGTCATAACATGAAATCAACACAAACATTATACCATTGATTGAAACTATGTCTTTTATGCCAGTAATAAACACAAATGAAACGTTTTTATAAAAGAACATTAAAGGGAATAACAACAACGATTGCTTGAAATCATATTATATTACATCTTGTAGTATATTTCAATTTCCACAACACCAAAACATTCATTAGAATTCCATTAATTAATAATTCCACATAATAAAATAACGATAACGATAACAAATTACAAAAACAAAAGCTAGCTATATCTTATACACCTAGTTCTGTGAAGCTAGGCATAGGAGGTGACAAGTTTTTGTTTATTTTGATCTCTATATGGAAGTAAGAGTAATGTTTGACCATGTCTCGTGTATGCGTATGATAGATATATGAGACGTTTTGCAGCTCTATGTGGTCATTTTCATGGTTCGGTCAGAAAATAAATAAGTTCGAAGTCAAAGGCTTCACAAAACTGCTCCGAAAGAGCCGAATCCAAAGATGATTCTGTGGTATCACTTGCCGCTAGCGGTTCGAAATCATTACATTATATTTTTATTCTGGAAAATTTACATCGCCATCACTCATTATAGTAATGGAAGTGAAACTATACTGATGCACTGCATAGAAATCACTGACTGAATGTAAACCCATGTCATCATTGACGTCATAAAACCACGTGAACAATTTCGAATTTAACGTGCACTTTGCGAGTTAGACACATTAAACATCTAATTTTACCTATAAATAAATTTTTCCTAATTTTTTATTTTAGCAAGTAGTACATACAATATTAAACTTTGCGTACACACATACAAAAGCATTTTAGCTAGTGTCTTGTTTTATTCTCTTTAATAAGAACCAAAACCATTATAAATTAAACATACTTCCAGTGGAGCCTCCTGTCGGAAATGTGTGTTGTAATTTCAATACAGAAATTTTTTTTCCAGAACTCGTGTGATTTTAAGATTTAAATATTTTGGCGAATTTTTATTGAAATTACATTATTTTTTGTGGGTAAAATTTGGGTTTTGAAATTTGTATAACTGTTTTGATAAATTTGCTGCTGATGCAGATGTTACTATGTCAGATATTTCATAAATTACTTTTTTGTGTGCATATTTGATATATTATGCTTTATTTAAAATATGGATATATCAAATTGCAATATTCCTGCAACTTTAGTATATGAATAATATATGTCTTGAGTTTTTTGGGGTCTAACCAATTCCAAACATCCTTTGAAATTTTATTTCATGTAGCTGCCTACCTTAACGCAAATATGGGATTGGATTGGAAAACAACAGACTAATAATGGCTTTGACATCTTCAGTAAACATTACAATTTATATGTGTAAGTATAACTTATTTTCAAAAAGGCTTCACACAACAATCAACAAATCTGAAACCATTCTAGTTTTGCAAACAGTGACTTCAGTCACGCAGCTGCGATGACGTCATCCTTGGCATACTGACAAAGTCTTGGAATCTGATGTGTCCCTGTGTGCTTGATTAATTAATTTCCATAAATGTTTGTCAACCACACAAGACTGACAAACATAAACCTAATCACTTGAGACATTAACTCAAAATAACAAATGCAATATCATGTCTTCACATTAATGACAAACGTTAGAATTTTTAAATATGCATTATTCAATTAGAACATTTCCCACACTGCACAACATGGATCAGATTGAAATAAATGAGTGACTGGCCCACCTTTAGTATGCCCTTGTGACTGAGCAGTAGATTGGACGTCTTGAGATCGCGATGTATGATCCAGTTGTCGTGCAGATGTGCGACCCCCCGCAGCAGTTGGATGATCAGTGTCTTCACCTCCCCTGTCACCCATACAACACCTCACATCATGAGACAATCTTCTCTGGTGCATTCCAGGACCCATAATGCAGCTAATACAATGGTATCCAAGAGCTATTCTCCCATCAACATGTTGGGAATAATTACATTTGAACTTGATTGTTAATTTGCCAAGATAATTGTGAGCCTGGTTGAACAGATACAGTGCAAAGCATTAGAACTGATAAACTGAAAAATGGCCTGGATAGTTAACATTTTAATTTATGTGAAAGAACTATTCACCTACATCTATAACCATTCATTGGTAACCTTGATATGTGAACATGTCTGAATAATAGAGATACACTTTGACAGGTAACCCTTAGATTTATGCGAATTGAAGATATATCCATTGACATCCATAACATTAGGTTGACAAGATGTACACAAGTACCAATCATGAATGGGTCCTTCATGGTTTCCATGAGGCTCTTGAGATCATGTTCCACATAGTCCATCACAATGTAGATCTTGTCCATGTTGCTGCCCACCACTATCTCCTGTCATAACACACACACACACAGATGTTGCTGCCCACCACAATTTCCTGTCATAACACACATGCGCGCACACACGCACGCACGCACACCGATATTGCTGCCAACCATTATCTCTTGTCATAACACACACAAACAGATGTGTTAAAACAACACACTACAACATTCATACGTAGCGTAAGTCAAAAACAATACACTACTGACATGCCATTAATATTTATATTCTGAAAGATATTCATAAAATCGGCATTGGAATTATAAGCTGTAGAGCCAATTATCAGAACTCTGAAACAACTAGCTTCAAAAATGAATCTATACCCGTAAGATACACATGCAAAACATCTGAAGAAATACAGTTACATCTGGCCACTGGACTAACTAGTTAACCATTTGATGTCATCCCAGTAGTGACAATGATGTCAATGACGTACCCTAACAGTGACGATGTTGACATGTTGAGCCTTGAGCAGGGTGTTGATCTCTCGCAGGGAGGTGACGGGGAAACCGTCCTTCTCCTTCTCCATCTTCAGTCTCTTCAGGGCCACAATCTCATCTGTAGTACATCACCATGGCTTTATTTCACCAACAACTTCAGTCATCTATTGTCTTTTACTAATGTTGTAGTAAGCAAACAATTAAATAATTGTTATCAGATACTTATGACCACAGGCTAATCATATCTGGTGGAACGTATCTCAACAGTCCACCATGACATGTTTATGAAATGAAGTCACTACTTGATGAGATCTCAGAACATTGTAATCACTGTCACCAAATTAGACCTGTGCTGAAGGAAAATACACAACACCTAGACCAGTCCAACATCTCATGTCAAACTATACTTTACAAGTTTCCAATAACCTTAAAATTATTCACATAAACACATACCTGATTTCTTGTCTTTGGCCCGGTACACGACACCGTATGTGCCCTCCTCTATGCGGTTGAGACAGTTGAACTCCTCAACGCTGCGACAACCCTGGATAGCAGGGAAGTAGGGTGGTAGCTTAGTCTTCATTGGGACAGGAGACACCGGAGGACTGTCATCTATGTATGTCTCGGCCATGTCATTCTCGGATGGAGCCTCCGACTCTGGCTCACTGTTCTCCTCTGATTGCTCGTCAAACTTTGATGACACTTTCGGCGCTGTCATACAAACACACATTGCTACGATTTCATAAACATTTTTTATTCAAATGCTGGGGAAATACAGTATTGGAAAAAAGAAATATTCTCACAAACAACTGTTTTATTAAACTGAAAAATCATTGCACTCGACAGAATGTGCACAATTAGTTTTATTACATATGAAATCCACAATAAGTTCCAAACTGTCCAGAAGGTCAGAAGCACTGGCCATCAGCCATCACCTACTTCATTTAGGTTCATCTGGGTATGGGTTTACACAAGAGTGGGAAAACTTGCTATACAACCATTCAAAACAATTAATGTTGCCAAATGTGAGTGACAGATGGTAGGAGGGAAAGAAACTGACCGTGTCCATTGACTTCCTGTTCTTGTTCACCAGCACTCTCCGCACTGTTCTGTTTACTGCTGTGTGAACTCGCCTCCTCACTGCCACTCTCTGCAACAACACACACATCCTCACTGCTGCTCTCTGCAACACCACACACACATCCTCCCTGTAACTCTCTGCAACAACACACATATCCTCACTGCTGCTCTCTGCAACACCACACACATCATCACTGCCATTCTACAATAACACATTCTCACTGCCACTCTCTGCAACAACACACACATCCTCCCTGTCACTCTTTTGCAACAACACACACATCCTCACTGCTGCTCTCTGCAACACCACACACGTCATCACTGCCATTCTACAATAACACATTCTCACTGCCACTCTCTGCAACAACACACACATCCTCCCTGTAACTCTGCAACAACACACACATCCTCACTGCTGCTCTCTGCAACACCACACACATCATCACTGCCATTCTACAATAACACATTCTCACTGCCACTCTCTGCAACAACACACACATCCTCACTGCTGCTCTCTGCAACACCACACACATCATCACTGCCATTCTACAATAACACATTCTCACTGCCACTCTCTGCAACAACACACACATCCTCCCTGTAACTCTCTGCAACAACACACACATCCTCACTGCTGCTCTCTGCAACACCACATACATCATCACTGCCATTCTACAATAACACATTCTCACTGCCACTCTCTGCAACAACACACACATCCTCCCTGTAACTCTCTGCAACAACACACACATCCTCACTGCTGCTCTCTGCAACACCACACACATCATCACTGCCATTCTACAATAACACATTCTCACTGCCACTCTCTGCAACAACACACACATCCTCCCTGCCACTCTATGCAACAACACAGACATCCTCATTGCCACTCTCTACAACAACACACATATCCTCACTGCCACTCTCTACAACAACACACTTCACCACTGCCACTCTCTGCAACACACACACACCCTCACTGCCACTCTCTGCAACAACACACATCCTCATTGCCACTTTCTAAAACAACACATACATCCTCACTGCCAGTCTCTGAAACAACACATACATCATCACTGCCACTCTCTGCAACAACATACACACGTCCTCACAGCCACTCTCTGCTACAACAACACGCATCCTCACTGCCACTCTATACAACAACACACATCCTCCCTGTCACTCTCTGCAACAAAACATACATCCTCACTGACAGTCTCTGCAACAACACAAACACATCACTGCCACTCTGCAACTACATACACAGTCCTGACCAACTCAGCTGATTATACTTCATTGATGTTACATTCAGTGTTCTCACAGCTGAACAGCTCCAAGACTCAATAACCTTACCAAGACATCCAAAGGCTCATTTGCCATACGATTTGTGTAAATCTGGGGAGCACGACAGGCACTGGCTGCTCTACACTCAAGGGAGCGGGCCAGTGTGAAAGTACCACAGAACAGAGACACATGTAGGTTGACCTACCAGCTGAGTCTGACTCCAGGTCGTTGCTATCGGAGCTGCCGGAGCTGGTGTGAGCCTCACTGCCGTGGCTGTGTTCCTCCTCGCCGTCTGACTCTGCCCTGTGTACCTCAGTGGCCACAGTCTCCTCAGTTGCCTCCTCCCCGAGTTGATCCTCCTCCTTCTCCTCTTCCTCAGACTCAAACTCCAAGTCATCTTTGACTGGTGGCAGTGGCGCTCTACGCTCTGATTAACAGAAACAACAGCCTATGGATGAGTGGAAATAGAGGGAGAAAAACATTGGATATAGGAGAAACAAGGGGAAAACATGTGGATCTTGCAGTCATTAGCATCATCACAAAAACTAAACAAATCTTTGTTACTATAGAGTGGTTGTGATAGCGAGTACCTAGTATAACAATTATTCATATCCATTCCTGGAACAACAAACCTTCTTTGAGTGGAGCCGTCCTCTTCCTGTCATCTTCCCGACTGGTGTGTGTGCCTCTGTGGCTGCCACTGCGTGGACTCCGACTGCGGCCCTCACGTCTCAGCGGCTTCCTCTGGTCACGGCCTCGACGTCGTGGCAGCTCTGGACAAAATAAGTAAATATCCACAATAAAGATTCAGCAATACCAAAATGCAAATGATCTGACCGAGACAATATAATGTAATCTGCCCAATTTATCACTAGTTACTGTAGACAAAAACAAGTCCTCAAAGAAAACAGTTCCTGCATATTGACACTAATTTAATTTTACTAACTGAAATTTCTATATGAAGCAAAACAGTGAGTGAATATGTCAGTCATATTTTGACCACAATCGTTGATCGAGTGCCTTTTCAGCAAAGCAATCACTTTTTTGTGGTCCTACGTATCACCAATACTGGTCATCAAAACATGTTTTAGAAATCAAAGAGGAATGACAATGTACCAAGTGGTGGAAGACATATTATCTATCAGTATCACCCACCTTCCCTGGCCTGCCTAGTGGGCCACCGTCTGTCATCATCCTTGCGTGTGCGCTCCATTCGTTCCTTCTCTCGTTCCGCCTTGAGAATCCTCTCCCTGTGCTCCTGTTCCTTGCGCTGTCGTTCCCGCTCCAGATGATGACGCTCCCTCTCAAGTTGCTCCAGTCTCTCTCTGGAAACGTCATCCGGTCTATAAAGAAACAGGTCTATCCTTCCATTTTTTTAGAGAAACATCCACATCAACAGAAATTGTACATAGTATAACATGGTAGTGACATTAGGCAGTGACATTAGCTTAAATTTTTATCACACCAAAATCTTTCAATTTCTACAGTATACAAATGTGTTTCGAGACACGATCGCAGCAGAAAGTAGCATGAACACACACCGTTCCCGTCTTGACTTCTCCCGCCGCCTCGCTTCCTCTTCCCGGTCCTTCATCCTCATCATCTCCCACTCCCACGACATCTCACTCCTCCTATCCGGCGCTCTCTCCTCTCGCATTTTATGTTTGCCTGAATGAGAAGTACAATATCTAGTATTTAATGACCTGGATTCTGTTAGATCGATCGATTCTGTTAGATTTGTTTGACGAAGATTATGTAACGAGGAATAATCATAGAAAACATGCAAAGCATTGCGAACAATCATATGTCTGTCTTAACAATTTTGTGGAGGTATGTAACACTGAATACAAGGCATTGACAGTGAATGACTACAAGTTAATGACATATTTATTAGATCAAAGCACTAGCTAGATAATGACAGAGTCACTCCAGTATTAGCACTATGTCGTAGTTCAAGCTGAAAACAACACTGCAAGCATTCTGCATTAGTTTAACAACACAGATATAATGTCACCATGAATACTGATACACTCAAACAGGAGGCACGTAGTGGATATAGTCAACATAGATATTGATACATTCAAACAGGAGGCACGTAGTGCATATTGATACTTTAGAAGGATTTATCCAACTTAGTCTTACCACGATCCCTGTCCCTGTTCAGCTGCATGTCCCTCTCCCTCTCCCGTTTCCTTGCTTCTTTACGCTTATGTCGATGTTTATCCTTCTTTCCCCCAGCAGCTGCCTGTGGAGGCTGAATCTGCAGTGAATCTTCTATCACATCTTCAGCTTCCACCCTGATCAAAAACACAATCAATATTTAGAAGAGAACAACTGGTCAAACATGGAAGTCAACACAGTAGCAGCTAATCTGTTTGTCTATTTATTAAATGCTCAAGCAATAACCTGATCATATAGTTTTACTGCATCTGTCCATATTCTAGCTTTGAAAGAATCCGTAAGTTTCTGTTTCAATGAACATACATATCAAAAACCATAATACCAAACGCACAGGGTTGGGTTTCTGACAGTCAGAAAGGTATTTCTGATGTGACAATGTCAGAAACCCATCAGAAACTGTCAGAATCTAATACATGCTATATAAATTTATAATGTTTAGCATTTGTGAAGGTGTAGCAACAGGTGGCTGGCCAAGCAACCTGCTATGTAGAAAGCATTGGGCCAATCAGCTTATACCTCCATCAAGCACAGACAGGTGCACATATGATAAAAGCAGGCTCAGACAATACTCTTACAAAACTTAGTTGTAGCTCACTTGATAGCTCAGCTCTGGGAATTGGGACTTGTGATTGACTGGACCTGCCTTGAATCTTTCTTTGATATCGATTTGTCTAATCTTACACAATGAAGCTGTGCATAGCTCACTATCAGCTCACAGCAGTAGCAGTACAACAGTACAGTTCTGTCTCAATAGTTTAACTCTTTATTGGCTTCCAATTTGCTTATTGACACAGCCACACAGGTCTGTGTAGTCCTAACCCAGTCCCTTGAAGTCCTCTCCAATGTTATTACTGGTGTGCACCTAAACCCACCCAACTTCTTTCATGCTTTCCCACTTGTGATTGACACCTGTCCTGCTCTTTTCAAAGCTAGCTGTCAAGTGAAACCATACTGCAACAATTACATAGATCTGTTAGTATTTCTATCTGCTAACAAATTGGTAGAAAATGCAATTTATGCAAACATAATAGACTGCACAGAGTAAAAGTTGCAATTGTATATGACATGTAACAGGTTACTAATGGATTATTACGTTGATTTAATATACAATCTACACATTAAACAAAATGGCATGTGATTTTTTTAAAGAAAATGTATCAAAAATGGAGTTTCTGACAGTTTCTGACATTTTGATGTCAGAAAGGTATTTCTGACGAGATGGTTGAAACCACGGTTTAAACCGCGGTAGAAACCGTCCTGTCAGAAACCTGCCAACCCTGCATACGCACAAGTGGCAGCATCAGTGCCAACACCAGTGCCAACATACACACACACACAACTCAACACCAAGAAGGATAACATTATTTTGTCAATGATGAATTGGCTAGTTACAAGTACACCATGATATCCCCAGACTCCTGTTACCTATGATGCTTTCCCTTGGTTGGCTTAACCTCTTTTTCCTCCTCCTTCTCATCACTGAAAGCCTCGTCATCGCTGTCATTGACCACAAGCACATGACGGGCATCCCCACCGACATGATGGGCATCCCCACCGACATGATGGGCATCCTCATCAACGTGACGGACGTCTCCACTACTCTGTGTTGTTGCTGGAGCTGACTCGACCTCATCGTCAGGCATGACCAGTTCTATGTCAGGGCTGAGGTGGATGACATCTGGACTCTGCTCCAGTTCTCCCTGCTCCATGGGACTGGTGATCGGCTCCGACATACCTAGACACACCTGTCAATATATAAACATTGATCATCAAACTATCAAGATTTGATTTCACAAAATGTATCACTTGCCAGGGTTGGGTTTCTGACAGTTAGAAAAGTATTTCTGATGGGACAGTGTCAGAAATGTTCAGTATCTAATGGATTTATGTATGATATAGAAAGAGAAATGATATGTTCTTGCATAAAAAGAATAAATTACGTATGTATGTGAAGGTGTTAGCAACTGCAGAGTGGGTGGTCAAGCTGTGTTATGTTGAAATCAGTGCACCAATTCACTTGCAACACAATTCATGCAAAACATTAAAGCCTGTATATTAGACTGTATTAATGATATACATTACAGTACAGAGTAATCTATGCTAATTCAATATAAAATGCAGTTGTGACAAACTATTTAATTGGGAAATACACCAAATTGGTGTAATTTATTGGTTTATCAACATTGAAAGAGGACATCCTTGCTATTTAAAAATAAACATGAAGGACGAAGGTGTGATGATCATAACAAGTTTGGTAATATTTGAAGGATATGCCAATTTACGCTATACTGTTGATATTAAGGAGACAGGCAATCCGATTGACACTATAGTGTGCCAAGACATTCTGATTAATGTGGCTTCGATTTGGGGTGAATCAAAAGCGGCATAGATTTTCACCCATTGGCAGTGCAGGCGAATACAATTTTCATCAGCATCAAACGTTACTTTCAACGACAGCAAATTTTTCACAAATAAAATTCATACTGCAATGTTTATTAAATTCATTATTAGTCCGAAAGGTATTATTACTTTATTCTAGAACAGTGTCAATGAGTTTCTGTTTTATGCATGAACACTTGTTTTGCTTTATTACTTTACAACTACTATATAATATACTTATAATGTATACATTTTTGTGGGACCAGTTCAAGCTAACTCACCAGGGCTGAAAAAAAAACTGGTCCAGTTAATTTTTTTTGGCAAATTTCAGACACTGGTTGGATGAGTGTCTAATGTATTGGTTTAGTGGGATATCTATCAGATTGTGTTCTACTTTGAATAATGTATATTTTTTATTTATCCAATCGATAAAAAGAAGAAAGTGGCTAGCGCTCCAGACACATAAGCACATCTGTACAGCTATTAGCTATTAGTCCGACACTCTTTCTGCTTTGTATATGCAGTAAGCGTGTGTACGTATTCCCGACGGCATATAATGTGTGCATGCAGACTGTCAACAAATCATTAATAAACCAGGTGCTAAACATCGGAATATTATCCGATATGCTTAAATTTGACAAAGGAATGGCTGAATGCTTCTCGGAGAAGTCAAAATGGCGTTGGAATGAACAGGTCTGCCAAGGGTGAAGTGTAAAGCACTTTGAGCAGTCTCAAGGACTGGATACCGCGATACATAAGAATGTACCTTTACATCTTCATACTTCGATGATTGACAATGAGTACAGTTTTATACATAACCGTGCTTGAACGTATATATATAATTATATATAATTGACAACAATTACGTTTTAATATGGCAATAAATACATACCTCGACCTTTCGAAGACCAAGATATAGGCCTAATTATCGCCTATATGAGATGTGTGGCAGTTAGTGTTGCAACATTTTAGTGCTGGACCTATACTAGCACAGCTGATTCATACACTCTCTGGCAATGATGGAACTTTAGCCGCTGCTATTTATTTTCCAATAAGTTCTCATTGCATATGCGCACATGAAGTGCCCGACCACTAGCTGTTTTGCACTACATCCGGGTCTGGACCTATAGAAACAGCCTAAAAAGAATGGTGCATATATATATATATATATATATATATATATAATAAGGGTCCAACAAGTAAACGGTTACTGACTGACTAGTTCAATTATTCCTCGTAAGACCATCATAGTCAGATAACCACAATATACTGGCATTAGTGGTTGGTATTAGGGAGGTCAAGATAAATTTTATTTGTTCATAATTTTATAGTCTTCTGTCATACACCATTAGGTAGCTGCTTTAATACAGTGATATAAGCTTTTTGAATTTTTATAAAATCTTTTGTAGAAGTGAAGTAATATGGTCATATGAGTACCTATGAATGTGGCATTTTTGTTGTTGGACAGGTTCCATGTAGGAGCAAATGCCACCAAAATGGGCACTTTTACGGACAATTCCAAACTGCTTTATTCACAAACTACATATTTATAAACTACTTAAAACACAGCAGAGTGTATACCCATTGTACACAGATTGCAAAAATTTATACTTGAGAAGAAAGTCATACTTAACATAATAATTAACTAATTAATGTTAATTAGCCTAATTAATGCATAAACAAACAATATCATGCAATTTTAATGATTGAGTAGTTGCATTGCTGAATAAAATGTTTACATACAATTAACACAATATTAATAGGACTTAATGTATTAATTATTAGTTAAATAGGAAGTTTCTAATATTAAATTTTTTTACAATGTGGGGCACTGTAGCTCTGCAGTCAGAACGCCAGACTATCAGTGGAGAGGACTGAGTCCACCTTTTGGGCAATTTCATTCATCCCACTTCCTCAGTTCACTCAGTTATATAACAACATTCCTGGCAATAGACAGTGATAGGATTCCAGTGGTAGAATTATAAGAATGAACAGTAGTAATTGCAGCATGGCTGGATGCTTCAAATGGAAGCTGAAATGGTGTTAGTGTAAACAGGTCTGTCTGCCGGCAACACGCTGCCGGCAACAAGTGAAACACGCTCTGAGCAATGAATGTTGGAGGGATGCTGTATAAATTGAATGCTTAATTTTTTATTAATTCCAGATGTGAATATATAGGAGGCATGAGGCTGTCTATAAAAACATATGGTGATGAGGTGCAGTATTTTCATGTACTAAATGTAAAAAAAAAATTTGTGGATTATGATATCCTGAAAAAAGTAAACATGTGTGAGAAAATATTGATCAATGTGATATATATATATGTTTGTTATAAAACTTTTAAAATGGCATTCTAATTCTAATCAATTAATTAAATAAGGATCATCTTAAATTAAACACTGTCACATATTTTGTTTAATTCTTTTCTTTTAGGAAAATATTTCCCATAGTTGTAACAGACTTTGTAAAGTATGGAAGTTCTCTGTAGACCCATACAATATAATTATGGTTTACCGCAATATTATAGTATGTTATTTATGCTTGAAGACAGACGAATGCCTACCCCTATAAACAAATGGCTATGTTTTACAAACACCTAAATTTTACAAACATACATACATGGCATGACCCATAAAATCAGTTTTTGCTTGGAGTCCCTTCTTAACTGCAGTTAACAATTAATAAACCACATGCTTTGATATAACAATACCCATTAAACCAATATATTTGTAGTTAGTCTACCAGTGACTAAACATTACCCCCCCCAACATGTATATCATTTGAAGGGGTAGAGGTGAGAAGATTTGTCCAAATTGCAACAAATGGGATGTGCGGTAATTTGAATCAAGTTTGTTTGTCGTTGTTTTGAAGAAAGACCACGAGACCAATTTACATGCCTATACATCAGTTCAGCTTGTCTACTTTTGGTGCACAGAGGCATTATTGCAATGTTATTAGAAGTCTGCAATTTATATTTTCTGATCTTATACTGGTTGTTGAGAGGGTTAGCACAGGCCAATACAACAGGCTCAAAATCCCCTTTGTACTTTTTAGCCAGACTGCTGGCAATAGATTATACTGGTGTAGGAGGCAGTCTGACCTGAGTCAATTTACTTCTACAGAGGAAGACTCAACTGGCAAGTTCCTAGCAGTTAGCACTGTCACTGATGAATGGTCCTTTATAGACGTCCTGGTGGCTTAATTAAACAGTTGTTTACGTAACAGGGGGTTTCTGGCTGGGAAAAGATGCTGCATGTTGCCTTTTTTGGGTATCATAGTCAAAGTTATTGGAGAATGGCGGTGTACTATGTGTAGGGATGGTAAGGGGTAATCAATCAGAAATAACAAAGTATTAAAAAAAATAGTTGAACATTGAAATACTTGAGGAAAGATTCATTTTGTTAACTACAAATAAATTAATTTTCACAGCATATATTGAGAAAGTACTATATACTCGTAATGTACTCATAAAATCTGAGTACATTGAGTATGAGTACGATAGAGCCAAATATTTATCGAAAACATAAAAAAAGTACTTGGGATTTGGCAAATACTTTAACGATCAAGTACAATTACTGCACTCGGCAAAATGGCAAGTACAAGTCCAAGTACAGCTGTACTTAAGTACACAAGTACTCGAACACATACCTTATATATATAATGTGCCACACCATCATATATTTGGATAAACCTGCTCAAAGGAGCTAACCAGGTAAAATATGAAAACATGTATAAAATAATGGGCACGATTTTGGGCCCTTAACCCTTGTTCATATTATAATAGCTAGGCAGTTACAGAGACAATTTGCATGTCAATGCTTAGTTCTTTTGTACAAGTGCTCAAGCATAGCCACTTAGTTGCAATTTAAGTAAATTTTGAGATATCAACTTTTTAACTATTGGTTGAATGCACATGGAATGATCTAGGTACATTATAAAGGTAAATATAATCTAGAACTACACATTCACAAGTTTTTTTATTCCATTTGACAACAATATGTACATAATTTTCTTAGTAGAGATGGAATAGGTAATATATAGATGTGGAACTATAGTATGTATGTTACTATATATAGTGGAGAATAAGCAGGCCAAATCTCAGAGTTCTAGTACAAAGAGTTTTTTAGTTATTGGTATTTAAAATAGAACTAGAAATCTTCACGATTTCCGAAAAGTGGCAACTACAATTCTTGATTTTCAACTCAAGTAAGACTTAAATTATATTTTTATTGACAATTCGTTCAGGTAGTTTGTGATATAAAACATACTGTAATCAATCAATCTGAACTGATTATAAAAACGAGAGCTGGCATAATAGGCAGTACAGCCTAATAGCCAGAAGAAGACCTGTAAGAACCTGTAAGTATTTGAAATACATTTTCAATTATACAAAATATAACAATTACAGCCAAATTTCTAAAACAATTACAATTACACAATTTTGTTGTATTGCAATTAAAAAATTAGACCCAGCCCTGGTTAGAGTGCATTTCGAAAGATCGCCATACATGCGTTACAGGCATAGCAATGTTTCGATCACTTAAAATACGATAAAAGACAATATTAAAAAACTATATGCACTTTTTGTACCAGAACTTCTGTGTGTTTGCAATATCGCACATCACTTCTGGCAGAAGTGATGTGGGATATCGCAAACACATTAGCATCGAAAAATTTAGGTAAGAATGTATTAAGAGAGGTTAATAACTAAGGCCAATTTAGTTAATGTTTACCCATATATATATATATATATATATATATATATATATATATATATATATACTAGTCAATTAATAAAACGTGCCGAGTGTTTGAAACCAACAAAAACTGCATGGCCCATTGGCATTGCTGTAGACTTATTATCACCCAGATTAACAACAGTTGCATCTAATTAATTTATATACTACTGCTATATACCTATATCTTTTAAAACAGCGATTTTCACCTACATGATTATACTAGCTATTATCTTTTAAATCCAATGGCCATTCAGCTACTGGGTCCTAAATTGACGTTTCACTCCCCTTCGCTGTGAGCTGACGACGGATAAAGCCTATCGCATTCGTTCTGCGCATGCGTCCTGCAGGGATTCAGACAGTAGTGACGTCTGGTGATCACTTCACAAGAGCTACTCGCCTTGATTATTAGGTTCCGCGCTGTGGCGCCACCTTTTGTCGCACACATCTTCGCCGGGAGGGTTCAGCCTACAGTTACATTTTCCATTGGTGGCTATGTTAATGTTTTTGATGATAATAAGAAAACTTGACCATCAACAATTCTGAAACTTCTTACCTGCCGTTGTAATCATTTCGTTGACATGCTGATCGAGTTTAGTCAAAATTAGACATTTCTAGCTCTTGTAAAATGCCTGCATGTGCCATACCTGTCAATATTTACCAATAATATGTGCATGAATTACTACGCACACCTTCCACTTATTAAAATCATCTACAAATCCAAGTTCTACCAGTAAACTAGGCAATGTGCCTGCTCAAATGCAGTTATGTCAGATAATATGATTTTCTGAAAACTTTACACATCTAAAATTATTGTGACCTACATACAACAGGAAGTGTATGTGAGGCATGACCCCTGGATACAGCGTTCGCGTCAGCTTTCATTCCATAAACTCAAACTAATCACTTATCTGAGATCGTAACATCATTTATGAGTTATAACATTAAAATGTGTGACACTTTGTTGGTACTCTTTTTGCTTTTGTCAATTTATAAAAATTAAATTAACTTGCATTTCCCTTATCGAAAACAGGGCCAGTGTCGTGGTTGTCTTTGATAGCAGTAGTAACTTTGTCACAATGTGACAGGGCATATAATTTGCTGTGTTTGTCCATCACAAAGTGATAGCACTCATATATATTTAAACATACTTTTTTATTATTATTGTTTCTTAGGATATATTTCTTTTATTTTGGTGGATTATCTAAGTATATAACTAAACATATACACTTTCACGCAGTTTAAATGAATTACTAGGTGATTAAACCTGCCATGTGGCAGTGGTCACGTGAGATGCTGGGAACTGCACTGACCCTTTGATGTGACCTGAGCAGGACAGCATCATTATCACTTGGTAAGTGTCACAGAATGTATTAACCAAAATTATATTTATAATATTACCATGATGTTAAACATGAAGAAGTTGCGTATCATTTGGTGTAAGTTTAATCAAAAGTGTTAGTAGATATTTAGAGTTATGACTAGTTTTATTCTCAGGGGTACAGATGACCTTATCTGGCTTGTGTCCTTACTATGGAGCACGTGTGCCAGACTCAGTCTCCAGTAATGGGACTGGTAGTGATTAGTGAAGGATACTGGATCTTGGGGTTTTAGCCATGTAGAGACAACAGTATAATTACTGTTTAATCATAGAATGCATCGTGTTCCGTGTTAGCATAATATACACTGTTGTGAGTAATAAACTTTGATGAAAATATGAAACTGATATCAAGTGCTTCCCCAGTTTTTACTTGTATTGTATGTATATATTATGGACTTTTGCCTGAAATAAAATTATTATTATTTAAAAGACAACACGTGGCAGTAATGCGCCTGGGAGATAATGAGGAAGGGGCACGTATGCGAAGAACAAATTAACACATTAATCATCCGGTTCTTTTTAAACTTAAATCCTACATTTCACAAAGAATAATATGTTGGTGTTTCAATACGGTTTATATCTCTAATGATTAATCCGGGTCCTGAAGATTATGACGACTGCGATAGTTTGTTTTCGGAATTATTAATAAATCAATGTATAACCATGTATATACTCATATAACACAATGTCGTAAATTCATAGCATCCAGCAACTACACAAGAGCCCGTAAAACTTACCAAGTAGGCGGAACTTAACATGTAAATATATACTGCGCATGACATGAGCCTGCCAACCTCCTCTGGTATGCGCCCAGATTCTGGGCGCATAAGTAGATTTAAAAATCAATAATGACGCCGATTGGCTGCTGTCGCTTCACCCGGTAACGCCTACTGAAATGGAGTCACTTAAGAGTCGCACGTGCTATCGGCAGAGCAAGAGTCGTTACATTTTTAATTTACACTGAAAAAAAAACGGTTTGCTTGTATCCAGAACATCGCCGATGGACGTGATGTGATGGGAATACTTCCCACGGAGAACGTAAAAACCCTCTAATACACAAATGTCTCTCGTGTACTTGATATGTTACACGATAAGCATATCGACTGGCCCATGGTGTTGGTCATGCTACCTGACGACGGTAATAGCGATCGAGATCGAGATGACCAGTTCTATGAGGCACGCTAAGTCCACGACAAGTGTGGAATCTTACAGTTGAGCTTATTCACTACTGACTTGGGAAATTGGGACTGTCCAAACAATTGCCTAGATTTTCTTTGATGTTGGCAAGTTCAGTCTGATTCTGTAGAGTGAAGCTATAGCTTCCTCCCAGACTAACAGTTAGTACAAAATGAGCACACCATTGCTGTTGGATTTGTTCTGCATTTTAAAGTAGCAGTTCTAAACTGGCGTCAACAGTATATTTTGCATGACCATAAGACATTTAACTACAGAATTAAACAAGTTGTGGGTAATGGGAGGTCCACCATATGTTTTCAATAGGTCCAAAACCAAAACCTGGGTTTTAGGTAGGGAATCTAAGTATTTTAATCAAAACAAAACAAATTTAGTTATTTACATCAATGATTTAAATTTTAAAAATAAGTGATTTAAGTCATGGTTTCAATCAATAATTAAAACCAACATGATTTAAATCGCCAAGCCTGTAGGGGCATACGGTATGTTCGCGCGAGAAATGTCCAATGCACCTTGTCCCACCTTAACAATAACATCATTGGTTCAATGTGCTTCATACACCTGTTAGGGTGATCCTTGTTAACCGGTGGCGACATAGTTATTGCCCTGGTAGGACAGAGAGACAGGGATAGTCGCGGCCATACACTAGGGAGACGTCGACGTCGAACTGTTGGAGCGGTTCTGTAACTGCTTGTGAAGTAACACTATAACTCACTCTCCACAGGTCTTCCGCTATTCATCGTTCAGGACAAACCTTAACTGTTTGTGCGACATGTCACATGCCTCATCAACGGTGACAGAATAAAAACACCTTTCTTACTTCAGATATGATCTTCTGCTGGATCTGTTCCCCGATCATAGCAACAACTTCTTTCGGTATTACCTATCTGGTGTACAGGGCATTATTGTTTAGGTCGCCAAATGCGTTTCTAGAAAAACATTGCCATGATTCTTATCAGTGTTGAGATGGATGGCGTCATGGAGGTGGCTTCTTCTGGGGGGGGGGGCAAATCAGAATGACTGGGGACATGCGATGGTATACTGGTGACAACGTCCTGGATTTGTATGTAAGAAATGTCATCATCTGACGAACAAGTGCACGAGGGCGTCACCTCGCGGTGTCTCGGTGACTAATTAAGACGTGATGAAAAAAATAAATGGGGATGCCCGGGCACCTGAGGGACACCCCCTGGATTGCAACGTACGCACACACACGCATATCTGCACGCGCGCGCACGCACGCACGAACACACATGCATACACATACAATGGCTATTAACACATGCATGCACGCACACACGCACGCACGCACGCACGCACGCACAAACACTTTATCCAAATTGACGTGTGTGCTGGCGATTCCATCACACACACGCACGCACGCACGCACGCACGCACGCACGCACGCACGCACGCACGCACGCACGCACGCACGCACGCACGCACGCACGCACACACGCACACACACACACACACACACACACACACACACACACACACACAAACACACACACACACACACACACACACACACACACACACACACACACACACACACACACACACACACACACACACACACACACACACACACACACACACACACACACACACACACACACACACACACACACACACACACACACACACACACACACACACACACACACACACACACACACACACACACACACACACACACACACACACACACACACACACACACACACACACACACACACACACACACACACACACACACACACACACACACACACACACACACACAAACACACACACACACACACACACACACACACACACACACACAATGGCTATTAACGTATCAGTAACATATTGTTACAGTTCTGAGCGATATACAAATTCAGGTACGTGTGTGTTGGCGATTCCATTATATATTATTCTGAAACGGAGGCCGGTACGAGTGGCGTTTAAACGAATCGCGCATATGAAACAGTAACACGTCACTTTTGTAACCCTGTTGAGACCGGTCGCCTGTGAACACACATTTGTCCTTGGGATAGGGGCAACCTCGGATAGGCATTGTTCACTAGGACGAACTTATATACCTGTGTAGAAACAGTATGAGGCCACTTAGGGGGTTGGAGTATTTAGATCTGAAATAGACTGATTTAATTCAACATGCCGTGAACAATCGAAGTCGTTGCGGAAGGCAGATCATTAAATACAGGGGTGGACACACGACGATGTTCATGAGTTTGTAATACCCAGAGACGCAGGAGAAACTTAATCCGCAGTCATCACGTTGTCCGAGAGTAGAACTGGCAGACGGCAGGTAGCGCTCTAAAGACGTCACGTTTTCACCAGCAGCAAAAAGTAGCCATAATGACATAACATGATCCGTGTGCCGCTTAACACCTTCAAGTGGCACGATTCACAGTTGGATTGAACATTTTGTAAAAACTGAGAAAGATTGTTGGATTCTAATTGTACGTTTACTTTTTTATTGTTCATTTTCATAGCAATAAACTTATCTTTGTTAAACATTCAAATAATATGTAAATTAGATTGTCTACGTATCGACAGTAATGGTAATTTGTTCTTTAATGTCATTAAAAAAATTCTGTTATGAGTCCTATAAATTGTAAGTGTAAATTGTAAGACAGGATTAAGCAGAATTGCATGGATAAATATAGGTGTTAAGACAAAGAAGTGAAGAAGAGCATGAGACAAGACAAGAGGAAGTGGGTTGACCACCTTGCCATGGAAGCAGAGGAAGCAGCACATAATGGAAGAATGAAAGAAGTGTATGATATTACAAAAACCCTGAGTAATGACAAACATAAGACAACAAATGCAGTGAAAGAGAAATGTGGAAATTTAATAAAGGAAGGATTGGCCAGAAGGAAGCTATGGAAAGAACACTTTGAGGAAATCCTTAATAGACCTATTCCTGATGATCCTGTAACAGATGTGGAGATAGATCCGATCATAAATGAAATCAGCACTGACACAATAACAAAAGCAGAAATTAGAACAGCGCTAATGAAGATGAAAAAAGCAGGGGGCAAGGACGAAATTACAGCAGAATTATTAAAAGCAGACATGAATACAACAGAGAAATGGCTTGTAAAATTATTCAGAACATTTTGGGAACAAGACAAAGTGCCAAAAACATGGAAGCAGGGACTGATCGTTTAAATACTGAAGAAAGGTGACCTTACAGAGTGCGGGAATTGGAGAGGAATTACTTTGACATCTGTTCCTAGTAAAGTATTCGGAAGAGTACTCATTGACAGAATAAGAGATGGAGTTAACAGCAAGTTGAGAGACGAACAAGCAGGTTTCAGAAGTGGGAGAGGCACAGTAGAACATATATTTATTTTACGAAATATTTTAGAACAGGTAGTGGAATGACAGGCAACTCTATACATCACGTTTGTTGACTTTGAAAAAGTGTCTGACTCAATGCACCGAGAGAGTCTATGGAAAATTATGGAGAGCTATGGAATTCCATGCGAGATAATCCACATGGTTCAGATGTTATACGAAGATAGTGAATGTGAAGTGTTAGACGAAGGTGAGGAATCTGAGTGGTTCAAGGTCAAAACTGGAGTTAAACAAGGAGATGTAATGTCTGGATTTATCCTCTTGGTAGTAGTGAACTGGATAATGAGAAACACAACAGCAGGAAACAAAACAGGGATAAGATGGAACTTCATGTCAAAACTAGAGGACCTGGACTTTGCCGACGACATAGCACTCATGTCATCATGCTACACACACATGCAAACAAAGACAACTGAATTAATTTGCAGCAAGGACAGGACTAAGAATAAATTAAAAAAACTCAAATATTGAGGATAAACTGCAAGTCCGAAAACAGAATACTAATCGATGATTAAGAGCTAAAGGCAGTGGACAAATATAACTATATGGGTGCTGACGTCAGTAAGCAAGGAGGAGGCGATGATGACATTGTTAACATAATTCGTAAAGCTAGGGTATCCTTCATGAAACTAAAGCAAATATGGAGTTCAAATATATACACATTGAGATCTAAATTGAGGCTTTTTAACACACTTGTTAAACCAGTGTTGTTGTGTGGAAGTGAAACATGGAAAATAAACGAAGGAGACAACAGAAAGTTAGATATATTTTTTTCAAGTGCTTAAGACGAATCCTACAAATTCGATGGCCATGTGTTGTATCAAATTGAGATATTCTTGCAAAAACAAAATTGAAGACAATCAGCACCGAGGTAAAGTTAAGAAGATGGAAGTGGGTAGGACATATCCTACGAATGGACAAGAACAGCAAATGTGAGACGGCATTGACCTGGACGCCTGAAGGTAGAAGAAAGGTTGGGCGACCAAAGACAAAGTGGCGATCAACTATTGAAAATGAAAGACGCATACTGGGGTGGAACAGCTGGAATGAAGCCAGACGTGTAACAGTTGACAGAGCGAGCTGGGGGAGATGCACTTCGGACTTATGGACCACTGGGCCCGAAGAGGATAGGTGAGGTGAGGTACGCACGACGATGTTCGCGAGTTTGTAATACCCCAAGATGCAGGAGAAACTGAATCCGCAGTCATCACGTTGTCCGAGAGTAGAACTAGCAGACAGCAGGTGGCGCTCTAAAGACGTCACATTTTCACCAGAAGCAAAAAGTAGCCACAATGACATAACACGATCCGTGTGCCGCTTATCGCTTTGCAAAATAAGATTACACACATAAACAACACAGTTACTTTCAAGTGGCACAATTCAGTTAGACTGAACATGTTGTAAAAACTGAGAAAGATTGTTGGATTCTAATTGTAGATGTTTACTTTTTTATTGTACATTTTCATAGCAATAAACTTATCTTTGTGAAACATTCAAACAATATGTAAATTATATTGCCTACGTATCGACAGTAATAGTAATTTGTTCTTGAACGTCATTTAAAAAATGTGTTTTCTGTTATACGTCCTATAAATTGTAACTAGGCCCTAATATCATAGTTTTCAATAATTGTCTTTCTTTGCAAACATTGAATTGTTTTGAAATTTGGGTGGAATTATATCTACGTTCAGTGTTCGAAATGACCACTGACACAAAATATTGGTCAAGCCCCACGAAAAAAATCTTTTAAAAATCTTCTTTTCAGGCACTGTAATGGCTATTAGCGCCTATTTTTGTGAAAAGAACTGCTTGATATCATAGCGACCTATGTTATTTTACCAACTTAAGTTGAATGCACTTGTTATAAGTCGCGCTGGATAAGAGCCTCTGCTAAATGATTAAATTGTAAATTATTCTTTTCTAAACCATTGTTACTGGAGTAATGCGCATGCAGACACAGTGTCTGTAATTCTGAGAAGTAAAATGCCAAGGTAAAATGTGCCTCAACTAGACACTCGTTGGTGGCATTACTGCAGAAACCCAACATATTGCGCTCTCAAGATGTTTTTAACAGAGATTAACTGAATGATAATAGAGTGACCTGAATGAATCAGCTAAACTACCAGCAGAATGATGTCGAGTCCTGCGAAAACCATCGAGTTGTGCGAAAACCGTCGAGTTCAAATAAATAAAATCAAATATACTTTATTGTCTGTCTTAAAACCATTCATTCTAAAACAGAACATTTTCTTCAGGCTCTTTTTTTTTACCTTCCATTGATTAATTAATTAAATAACTCTGTCAATTATAAAAAATAAAACCCATACACAAACACCCAATATTATTGCATACACATGTTGTCAAGTTTGCACACATGTTGTGAAGTTTATGAGTATAATATCTATAAATAACACATAAGAATACGTTAAAAAGAAAACTAACTATACAGCATAAACAGAGACTTGGCTAAATCTAAATTTTTACCGAGCATACAAGGGGAACTATAGATTACCTGAGTTCTGCGAAAATCGTTGAGTTCAAGCTTACGTTTTTCTTTCTTACGGGGGCTCCTGGCTACCCTCCAGACCACTATCATTTCGAACATTGTCTACGTTATAAATATAAAATGAAAGGTCGAAAGCCTGAGCTTCGTGAAGCAGTATTATACCAGTAACCTACATTCGCGGACCTCAGCGTATTGTCCCTCGGTCATTTATATAAGGTCTTCATATCTTGGACAGCTGAAATTAAGGTGCGCATTTCACAGTTTGGTATATTTACATTTTTTTAAAGTATTTACAATATGTTTTTATATTTCGTAATCATCGCAACTTAGATACAGCTACAACGATAATTAGTATATTGTATCACATTTTCACAATTTGTTTTTTATCTTTACCAAATCGGTTGACGCGTACATAAATAATGGCAATGCTGGCTCGTTTTACCATGCCATGGCCACGGGCATAGCTGTGCCTGTGGGCGTTCAGCTGTCTATAGTTACTCAACAAGCTGGAGTTTGCGACTGAATAAAAAAGGCGCACTCGCTCGTTCGCTCGACGACGTTTTCTGCTTTCTAAGCACACTGTGTGACAAACCATTACAAACTGATCTGTAACTTGGTTGAATCGTTTGCTCCGAAATCAACAACGAATTTACACCTGGTGGACAATGCGTAGAAATAGGTCACGCTCCACTACCACTGGAGCAATATACTTGTGCCCAAGTCCACCGTGCGGCGCCACTTGTTACATGCGCACGAAATGGGACTGGAATTAGGTAAAGTATTATTTATTTCGGCAATTACATTCATTTGTGTCCAATAATTAATGATTGCATTAGAGTTAGACGATTGTATATATTGTTTAATGCAATTTAATGTTATTTTCCCTTACGGATACAAGTTCCAACATCTCCCGCGAAACGATCGACGCGGTGGAAGAGTTGGGTTATGTTCCAAGCTTCCTTTCACCTTGCACTATCCAAACCGTGGCCCGCCGACTCTGTCTAGAAGTCCTGGATCATCATCATCTGGACGCAAATCTAAGCCGTTTCGCGTATTCCTAGAGGAATTCGGCGAATTACTCGAGCGTGTCTCCATAAAAAATCAGGACTCATCATACTTGGTGATTTTAACGTTCACTACGGAAATGATGACGACAAGGACGCACGTGATTTGGCTGCAATTATCAGCGACATTAATCTGCAACAACTCCTGACATCGCCAACGCACTGCCGAGGTAATATTCTTGATCTGGTGATCTCACCGGTGACTGGCTCTGTGCTAACAGACGTATCGATAGAGTCACTGCTGACAAACCTCCACGTCATTATGCGCATGCTCTTTTCAGCTAAACTTCGACCAGTGCGAAAAGAGATATTCTATTGGCTGATTGTTTCGTCATGCGCTTCACTGGCAAGTTCACTAATATCCGTGTACATCTGGCGACTATAAGTACGCAGAGCCAGCAGTCGGTGTTCGCAGATGATAATGACTGTCGTGTTGTGGATCCTCTTTGTGGCCTGGAACTAGCTACAGGCTATGACATATGTTATCCGGTAATGAAGGGCGCTAGCAAACTTTCACCTCACAGCGACATCATTTCTGCAACCTTGCTTAAATCGAACATTGTTATGCTCGCACCGGTGTTAACACGCATTGTGAACCTGTCGATCGAATCCTCAACAGTGCCGATATTTCTAACCTGAGTTTCATATCAAAACTCCTCGAGAAGTATGTCGCATCGCAAATCCGGCAGTACATGGACGCGAATGATCTCTTCGATGTCTTTCAGAGTGCGTATCGTCCTGCTCACAGCTGTGAAACAGCCCTTGTTCGTATACAGATTACAGGACGACAATCTACATTCGCTCGACAATCGGAATACTGTGATATTGGTGTTGTTCGATCTTTGTGCCGCCTTCGATACGGCCGATCACCGTCTGCTTCTAGACAAACTGCACGATATTGGCATACGTGACAACGCACACCGCTGGATACAGTCGTACCTTTCGCAGCGAACGTAAGCTGTTAAAGTCGGTAACGTCACCACAAGAAGTGTTGATTTATGCTTTGGTGTACCCCAGGGTAGCGTGCTGGAACCCTTGTTTTTTACAAGCTACTGTCTGGAGCTCAACCATGTCTTCGAACTCCACCAACTCCGTTACCACATGTATACTGGCGATACCCAGCTGTATGTTGAATTACCGCGTGAACAGCCAGCGCATGCTACAACTGCCACTGACCGCATATCGCGATGTACCGCCGATGTATAGTCATAGATGGTGTCCCACAACCTTCTTTTTAACGAGCGTAAAACGGAAGCTGTCGTTATTTCCGCTGCGCATAATCGCAAATGTGTTCAACTTCTTGTTGACATAGTCATTGATGTCTGTGGCTGCTCCGTCACGCCAAAACCGTTTATCCGCGACATCGGTTTTGTACTTGATGACACGATATCAATGGCGGCGCAGATACGCCGTGTCTGCCAAGTGGCATACTGTCACATTCGCAGCATCGCAACGATCAGGAAATGCCTGTCCACCACTACTTGTAGAACCATCATTCATGCTTTAGTCATGTCGCGCTTGGACTTCGGCAACACTATGCTGTACGGACTTCCCGAGATGCAGCTGCGGAAACTGCAGATGGTACAAAACTCTGGAACCCGCAGACGAGATCACACAACACCAGTTTTATTCAGTCTACATTGGTTGCCTTTTCGTCAACGAATCGAATTCAAGCTTCTTTTACTTGTCATAGTCATAATCAAACTTTAGTCATTCCAATAGAGGAAAATACATTTAATCTTATCGCATAGCAAATTAGAAAAATATAAACAAAAGAATTACCATAACATTGTTGAGAAATATACACCATTTTAAGAAATAAGCATTCCAACGAACAAAATATATTGCACAGGTATGAATATTGCAAGCAAAACAGTTTAAGAGACATAATCAATAGAGAGTCATCAATAAGGATAAGTATTCTTACTTAAATATTTCTCCTTTGGAGCATTTCACCAATATTCTTTGTATACTTAATATGTACATCTAATTTGTTTGATATGTTTGAATAAACGCTTTTGAAGGATGAGTGAAACAAAAAATCATCACACGTTGTTTGAAACTCTGACTGCATATGGAACAAAAAACTCTGAATTTCTTTTTGTTCTGGTTTTCACAGATATATCGTTTACCCGACTTTGCTGTTACAAAGAGTGGCTGCAGGGGGTGACTAGGATCCGCTAAAATTGCCTCAGTCTTTCTTTCCATGTGTAAGAGATAGATACGGTCAAGGGGAGGAAATTCAATCCCAGCGATTTTTGAGGATTGGAAAATCACTCGCTACAGCTTCATTCTGTCTCTTATTGTGAGCTGACTAAACCAACAGATGATGGAGAACGTCAGTACAGTTTCTACAAGCGCACTGTGGAAAAGTTGTAAAATCGTATTGCCGCTTTGAAGCTTCTTGGACTTCGCATAAAGTA
Source organism: Lamellibrachia satsuma (assembly GCA_033239005.1). Classification (NCBI taxonomy): domain Eukaryota; kingdom Metazoa; phylum Annelida; class Polychaeta; order Sabellida; family Siboglinidae; genus Lamellibrachia; species Lamellibrachia satsuma. The sequence continues at coordinate 4,987,046 of BSQZ01000035.1, forward strand.
GAATCTCTGCTGCCCTTTCTTCACCAGGAGTTGGGTGTTTCGCTCCATCCCAGCTTTTCTGTAATAGTACTTGTACTTGTAAGATGTCACACGTTCCACGTTTTTATTTTGCAACAGTGGGTGGTGGTGGTGTTTGTTTTTTCTTTCCGAAGACCACAATGATCTCCTTTGTCTTTTTTGTGTTAAGTTCAATGATCTTCTTTGTATTTTTGTGTTAAGTTCTTTGTCTTTTTTTGTGTTAAGTTCGATTTCTTCACGGTACGCTGTCTCATCAGGCATGTCAGGCATTCATAGTCCGCATATTTCATCAGAATATCATTGCTGTTTTCTCTGATCGGCTTACAGTCAGGTGTGTACAGAGAAAAGAATACCGGCGAGATCTCACAGCCCTAATGGGCGCCGGTGTTTGTTGTGATGATGGTGGATGTGATATTGCTTATTTTCACATAATGGTTCAGATTGGTAAGGAAATCATGAACCCATAGGACAAGCTCAGGACGGACGTTCATGCGACGCAGATTCTGAGTCATTAGATGTGGCTGAACGATATTAAAACACTTGAGGAATCAACAAAGAGCACTCGGGCATAGGTATTCGGTCTGTCAAGATGCTGATGTAGGTGATGGAGAAGTACTAGTACCACATCCTCGGTGCCTCGGTATGTTCGGTAGGCAAACTGAAGGGGATCCTGGTGTGCATCTTTTTCTTTCTTGAGATGTTTCAGTATGTCTACTTGTATTTGTGTATCACGCTGTGCATCATCTCTGCCCAGTGTATTTGTCGTCGCTAGTGACTCCATACACACCCACCCGAACACTGAGATCCGCCGATCAAGATCTATTGAATTATACCGCGGTAGTGACGGTACCATGTAGAGCGGTACGGTCGTCGGGCCTTTATTGTGGCAGGGCCGACACTGAGGAACGCCCTGCCTCCCGCAATTAAGCAAGTCAACTCCGTTGCAGCATTCAAGTCATTAGAGAGGATTAGCAACCATATTTAAGCGCCGAACGCCGACGCGAACTCATACACGTACGCCGAGTTGTTGTGCACTACGTCACATTTTTTTGCTGCTGAATCAGAAGTAACCGCGAAACTTGAAGTTGGAGGGAAGTTGGAGGGACGCTCGTACGGCAAAAATGGAAAACCCGCATAAGTACCAACGTTGTAGTGGTTCAAAAGTAACTATACAGTGTAATAGTTCAACCTTTTAGAAATATACACGTATGTGTCTAGTTTTGTTTGAAAGACACGTAAGTAAGTTTGACAACGTTTTTAAAAGACCTACGATTTGCTTGTTTGCAACTGCATCGCCAGCGATGCGGTGAGGCGCAGTGGCAGTGAAATACAAATGTGTTTCTTGAACTCCTTAAGCTTAGTATTATATCTATTTAATTGCATAATTAACAATGTAGGTTCTGAATGTTATATACGTGTATGCGCGCAGTTTCCCACTGTAACGGACTTTTATCAAATGTATATTACGTACTATTTAATTAATTTATTTATTTTGTAAACACAGATGAGTCTTTGACTACATTTAGTCATTATACAGGCATATCATGTTTTCGTGCCACCAGAGAAAATATACAATACTTCAGAATATATATATATATATATATATATATATATATATATATATATATATATATATATATATATATATATATATATATATATATATATATATATATATATATATATATATATGTCAATGTTCATATGTATTTTCTTGATTATTCAATCAGTACAATTTATTACACTGTTCTCTGCCTCATAGATCGGGCACAGAAGAACACTACACCGAAAAGGAAATGCTGCTTTCCGAAATTTGTGCCCTGATAAGGGAAAGCGAGGAACACATCGCCGATGTCCAACAAAGGAAGACGGACAAGGCATTACGAGATCGCGAAGTAGGCATGGCGATTCGCGATGCTGCCATGGCGCGTTAGCCACCATGAGAAATGGTAAAGTATCCGACACCAGAGGTGCGGATGCCGTACTTAATGAAGATGGGACGAAAGCTTTGGAGACGACGAAACAGAAGATACAGACGCGGCGGACAAGGCTACCGATAATGGCGACACACCAGAGAAGGAGGAGGAGATTCAGCAAAGGCCGAAACGTAAATTATACTAACTCAGACATACACGTAAATATGTCTAATTGCGCCTACTAATTAAGTATTGTATTAATTATTAAATTATTATGTATTGGGTGATAAAGCGTTGGGAAAGTTAGTTATGCATAATTGGAATCAGGGCAACCATGTTAATGACCATCACAGAAATTGCAAATAGTCTCCTACCCCGTCATATATTTCAGAATTTTTTTTCAGTAATATTTCATCGATATAAGTGGATGATAATTATATTTCAAGACCAATTGTATAGACGACGTCATTCGTGAGAAAACGACAAAACATTAGAATTATATTTAGATGAAAAATTATGCATTCAGTATAATAAGTGTAAGATCGTCAACCAGACAAAGGCAGGCTGCCTTTCCCAGTGATAAGGAAGGGACAAGTTATCCTGTGAACATAGCCCACGTGTCGATTCCAGTGTACAGGCATGGCTAATAACATTATGTTTGAGTGTGTTGCAGTTAGAAGAATAACTCGAAACAAGGAGGAAATGCCAGCATCTGCAATGCTGGAGTATATGGTAGAATACAAACATGGAAGAAGAACTAAGGATAAGCGAACAGCGCTTACAGCTGGAGAGAGAGAGAGAGAGAGAGAGAGAGAGAGAGAGAGAGAGAGGTTTGAGCTAGATAGAGAGGAGAGACAGGACAGACTGAAACTAGAACGGGCTGAAAGACAACAGCAGAAGGAAAACAAAAACAATTCGAAATGATGATGGAGATGTTGCGAAACAAAAACAATTAAACACTCAAGTATTTGTTATTGCTAAGGTACGATGTTTAATGATTCGTGCCTGTAACGTTATTGTTGCTTCACTGTAGTTTATGGTATAGCTACGATTTTTATTTGGAAGGATTATGGTAGTGATCCATAATTATAACACTTAGAAGATGGTGATATGGAAACGTATCATAGTAACATTTTATTATCATCTATAGTCGTGGATGTGTGCTACACTTGTTTATCACATATTTCGTTTTACACATAATTAATTTGTACAGCTACGCAAACGTCGATGTCGCCTGGTTGGACGGTTACCAACATGTACAATAAAATGACAAATTGAAAGAGCGTTATACTCATAGCATAATTATGTCTTTACCCTCATTTCGTAACTTTGTGTATAAGTGTAAAGTGTATGCATGAGCAATTGGCATATGTACTGGTCCGAAGTATAATACGATGTGGTTACAGAAAGTAATTACAAATCACTCGTAGTAAAAATAGACAATTAAAACAATTATTAATGTTAGATACACAGACCCACAGCTGTACATTATATTGCCACATTGTTACATAAATACCTGACTGTGAAATGAGAGCCGCACGTTTGTTTAATTGAGGTCTGGGGTTGATGAATCGAATCACTGGTGAATCCACGTCAAACTACGTATTCCTAGATTTGTCAAATATACATGTTTTAAAGTCAGTTGTCAACAGGCAAGCGTTAGCTTACCGCAGTCTTCCAGGGATTCAACGTCAAAGTACGAACTCGTAATGTTGACGTAGAGGCACGCTTTACAATTTGTCAACAGGCATGCGACAACGTAATATTTAGCAACAGGGGACATGCGTCCTATCTGTTAACGTTAGAGAGGAATTTTTCGTATATCTTAGCAGTTGTTAGCTACTTTTGGCGCACATAGGTGAAAGTGGAGAATGCGCTCTGGTGCACTTGTGTGAAAGGGAACAACTTCCTGAGCCAAAATCAATATGCGCCTCTTTTCATTATATATATATATATATATATATATATATATATATATATATATATATATATATATATATATATATATATATATATATATATATATATATATATATATATATATATATATATATATATATATATATATATATATTAAAACAATAAAGCGTTCGTGCATGGCCACTAGTGGTGGACTCTATACACCTTTGGCCGTCGGAAGCCACCTCTGACTGCACATACGTTTACCTTCATCCATCTTGTTCTGCATTCGATTTCATGTACTAACATCTTCGTGTGTCTTCCCCTACCTTTACTTCCGTTTGCTAGCATCTTGATCCAGTACAGACATATACCAGCGAAATAGTGAAGCACCGAAACAGAAAAATAGGAAAAACATTGGAGTGGCGAAGCAGCATATTAGCGAAGCAGTGAAACAGCAAAAATAACAAAAACCAACAAAGTGCCAAAGAAGCGAAGTAGCAGAAATATAGCAGACAGCGAAGTGATGAAACAATGAAATAGCGAAACATCGAAACAGCCAAACAGCCAAACAGCAAAAATAACGAAACAGCAAAGCACCGAGGCAAAGATGCAGCGAAACAATGAAACAGCAAAACAACAAAACAGCGAAACAGCAAAACAGCAAAACAGCAAAAGTACCGAAGAAGATAAACAACGAAACAGCAAAATAGTGAAACAGCGAAGTAGCAAAAATGTGAAATAGCAAAGCTACCTTACAAACAGCAATCGACTAGGCAGGTAGCATTTCTTTTATTACTACTACGAATGTGGCCAAGACTAATGCATCATCACAGTCCTCAACATACTGATTTTCAGTGTGTAGCAGTCGTTGACACCACCGTTATTGCCGTTAGGACTAACGCTCCGCCGGTGTGGCACTTCTGCTGCTCTGCACGTCTGCCGAAGTGGCGTCGGAATGACCACGTTTTCCACACCAGTGAACTCACGTCACACATATAGGTTATCTTTGCCTCTTCGTGTAGTCTCTGTCTGCTTCAGTTGGGCTCGGTCCTACCATCCGACCACGTATGCTGCTACGTGTTCTTGTCCTGTCACTGTCATCTCTGAGGGGCTATGCGCTGTCAAGGCCCGTTGAAATCGTCACAAACGATGATACGACCCTGCTATGTGCAACCCAACAGTCCCTGTAGACTCACGGACTGCATCTCGGAACGTACGGTCTAAGGGTTCTTCACGTGCTGTGTCTACATTACACTCTGTGAGGCAGTAGATGGTTAATACCACTTACCATGTGCCCTGTCCGTCGATCGACGAGACTGTTAGTATCCTATTCAACAGAAGTCATGTGCTATCCACAAGCGCTAGCACACACTTAAATTAAAAATGGCTAAATCGAAAAATTCTCGAAAAATTACCAATTCCAAAAACTCTCAAAAAAAGAACTATGTAGAATAATTCTCAAAAAATATAGCGAGAAAGCATTATATGTATAGATAAACTGGTACACCCATATCTAATAACATTACGTATGTAGTTAAGTGCGACATGTGCACACCTAAAACAGCTGAGGTATTACGTTTGTTGTCAATAGAGGCGATTCTTGGGAAGAACGTATGCCAGAAAAGGTCGTTATGTGCGCTTCTTGTGAAGAATATAGATCAAAGTATTATGTTTGTGCTCGCAAGGGGCAGTTCTTGGGGGAATTACGTTTGTTGTCACAAGAGGCGCTTCTTGGGAGAAATACAGGTCACGTTAATACATATACAGTAACTAGGAAGCAGTTCTTTTGGTGAACATATACTTTAGACATTAGACTTTAAAAAATGTCACCAAAAAGTCACAACTTAAAAAAATTATAGAGAAATATGACAGAAATTTCACACATTTTAATAAAATGATGGAGAAATGTCACAAAAATTACATAATTTTTTTTTACAAATTTCAAGAAATTATAGAACATGATAGAGAAATGTCACATTGTTAAGAAAAATGTCACCAAAGTGTCACGCAGTTAAAGGAAATGACAGCAAAATATGTGGGAGTACCTAAACAAGAAAATACACATGGCGCTAAGTGGCCCCGGGTTCCTCCAGAAGTGGCCCGAGGTTCCTCCAAAAGTGGCTCCAGGTTTTTCCAGAAATTACTCCAGATTCCTCCAGAAGTGGCTCCACGTTCCTCCAGAATTGACGTTACCGGATGTGGCTCCGGGCTCCCCCGGAAGTGGTTCCAGGTTCCTCCAGAAGTGGCTCTAGATTCCTCCAGAAATGACTCCAGGTTCCTCCAGAAGTGGCTCCGGGTTCCAGATGTGCCTCCGGGTTCCTCTGGAAGTGACGTGATATGTTTTAGTTTATATAATATGCAGATTAATACGTTTTTTTCGCTTTTTACGAAAATGAGTTGATACACTGTCACCAATACCAAAACTATCCCCGGGGCGCTCAAGTAGTGTCTATATAATCCGTATGACGTCACGTGACCGGATGTTGCGTCGCGCGCCTCATTCGCCCACGTAATTGACCGCTGTAGGGATCATGCCGCAGTTACACTTCCAGATGTATTACAGACGAATGTAGGGCACAGTAATTTTAGATATGTGTAATTTTCCAAAAAAATCATATCATCTGACATAACTGCATTTGAGCAGGCACGTTGGCAAGTTTGCTGGTAGAACATGTTGACAGTGTAACTGTGGATTTGTAGATGATTTCAATAGGCGGAAGGATTTTTGGCAATTTTTTTAGCCACAAGGCACGTGTGCATAATAATTCATGCAGAAATTGGTAACAAATGACGGGTATGGTACGTTCAGGCATTTTAAATTAATTAAAACTACGACTAAACTCGATCAGCATATCAATGAGACGATGACAACGGCACGAAAGAAGTTTCAGAATTTTTGATGTTCCCATTTTCTTATAATCATGCAAAACATTAACATGGTCGCCAATGGGAAACGTAACAGTAGGCTGAACCCTATAATACTTAGCCTACATGCTAGAAAGGAATAGCTAATGTCAAGACCTCGACTAGTTTCTTTTTACCACAGTCGGAAAAAATAATTAATGTAGGTGCCAAGTACTGTGTACACCTAAAATGGTGACATGTTTGAACTACTAATTAAGTATCTATGATTATTTATATTTATTCCGCAAGAAGATTTTGCATATGTCTTGTATTGAGCCTACACTTCTCGCTCAGAGGTGATTTCAAAGTAAGATATTTGTTTTCGAAGTGTTTTTTAATTAGTTTATTAAGCATAGATTTTTATTTATTTCCTCAAATATTACACGACTGAATAAACACTGCTATTCTGCAATGGTATGGTGCAATTTAAGTAAACAATGAGTGATGATGTCGAATTTCTTTGACTTACCCACTGCGTGCGTGCGTGCGTGGGTGCGTGCGTGCGTGCGTTCGTGCTTGCGTGCGTGTGATTATTTTGTTTTTAGGTGAACATGTCTTTAAAAAACTCGTATGTATTACTATGACTTCTGTTAAATTGTTGGTTATAATACTAAGATAATGCAATAAATGGTGCTAGAACATGGTGCTCTACGGATCGGTTATTGGCAATACCGCATGCAAATATTGTGTTTTCTAGAGACAGCCTTCGTGATAGCAACGCCAACAATATGGAATTAACTGTCATTGGCGCTGAAGATTTGAATTTTCCTTTAATGTTTTAATGTTTTTTAATTAATTTTGCTTTTGCTGTTATTTTATTTTAAATAACTTTCATCAAGCTATTTCGCCACTTTTATTTGTTAAAGATTAGGCGCCCACAAATCAATTATTATTATTATTGTTATTATTATCATCATCATCATCATTATGTATTACATCCAATTACAGCGTATGAAAACATATAGCAAAACCACCTGAACACTATATGTGGCCAATAATTCGATTTCTTATCCCATTTTAAAAAAACGAGATCGGCTGACTTGAAAACGGCTGTCAGTATGCAGCTGTTGGCGATATATTCCTGAATTCCCGTTGGTTGCGCGAGATATAGAACACAGGTATTTATATCACTATCGCTAATCTTAATGAACTGCTGTTGCACGGAATCGATTTTCGACGATTACGAATGGTTTGCTGTGTCGGTGGTCAGAAGTCACACTCCGGCCGTTCACAAGCAGCGCGCCAAGCAGCGCCGTCCCACGGACTGGAAAATGCGACATAAAGCGGCTAAGTTGATCATTTCGTTTGCAGTCACTCTGAGTATTATTCTCAAGGCAGGTGCGTGGTGTTCCGTCGTAGCAAGATAGAATTCATAAAAACCGGTGCTATTTATGAACCTATAAATTTAATTGTTTCTTTATTAATCCAGTTTTCAACATGTGAAGGAATGAAAGGGTAACGAACAATTGAGCAGGCCCGTCCTTTGAGTTTTGAAAGGGGGTTTCGGGCGTATACAATCAGCCGGGGATTTCTGGTACGATTCCTACAAAATGTCATACAGTTATGCAAACCCCATTCCTTGATGTATGTTGGTGTAGAGAACATTCTTTTAATTAACTTCTCATTAATGTGCAAAGTGATCTAAATAATCTTCTTCCCATTGGATAGCTGAACCATTTGTAAGTGCACACACGACAATGTCTGGTCACTTGTGTTGAAAGCTTACACACCAGCAAAGATTAATCACAATCACCAAAAGTTTCGAGAAAAAAAAACATACTTTTAACACACATTTTCTTACCGTTGTGACAAATAGCACTTATGGTAAGTCAATAGTGTTCTAATAACATGTTCAATCACTGTGTGGTACGATGTAACTGTAGCTGCTGTAGTTTCCTGGGAAACATGGGTGGTTCAACTAACGCAGCCTTCTCCTACTCCGGAACCCATCTTTATTCGACAAGATAATAGAAATATATTCTCACAGGTAGCTGTAGGATTATTGTTGTCAATGAAACTACATTCTAATGGGATTATCAATAAAGAGCACTGGTGTTCGAATCCTCTTGCTATTGTTTCAAAGCTTGGGCAGTTTTATTCACCCCGCATTGATTAAGTTCACCCGCTGTGTAAATTAGTACATGGCGGTAGATAGCGGTGGAATTATGTGCACGAAACATTAATTGCAGCGTGGCTTAGAGCTTCCTAGACAGTTTGTGTTTGAAGGAACAGGTCTGTCAGGTGTGAAGATCTTACTTTTACGTTTTTACCTTTATACTCCAGTAACAATCGAGGAGCTTCTTCTATATATATATATATATATATATATATATATATATATATATATATATATATATATATATATATATATATATATATATATATATATATATATATATATATATATATATATATATATATATATATATATATATATATATATATATACAATGCTACATATTACATACACATTCAGCTCTTCTGACTGTTGCTAACAGCAATGAGAATATTCATTAGCAGCCAATGAGAACTTTGACACATTTCCAGCTCGAATATTTGAAATATTTGAAATATATTTGGAACGAACTTGACATAAATCAGTCCCGTCATGCTCAATAATGTTACTATCGGAGTATTATTAATTATTAATATGAGTAATATTAATCTCCGTTGCAGGAGATATTTTGGACGTTCTGCCGGCAAAACGGCCTGAAGAAAGGTATTCGTCGTCATGGGAACAGAAACACCGTGCAGGCCACGAAAAACTCATACATGAAGAACGACTACCTGCTGATAACAATGACGCCGAGATAGAACTATCAGGCTATGAGAGCCTCTCCACCTCCACCACGACAACGAAACCTCCAAGAAATCCCACAGTGGACAGCGAGGCAGAAAGACCTCGCTTGGACAGCGCGGTAGCAGCAAGGCCAGCCGTAGCCATTGTACAGTCCCGCGCTGAGGAAAGGAAGCCGATACAATGGGTTGATTTTTTGAGTGCAGGCCAAGATAACAGAGACATGACCTACGCCGACAGACACTACCTCATCCCACGCCTTGTTGCCTACTACAAGGGAATAGCGTGGGCGCCAAAATCGCGTTCACCAATTAGTTCGGTCAGGGAAATAAAGCCTGCTCCGACGACGCAACCAAAGTCGGTTACAACCATCGACATTGCGATGACTGCCTACAAGAAGAAACTTGATAATGTCAGCAAATCTGTCCTCGCCAACCACACGTATGGCAGTATTGTGTATATGCAGAAGTCACGAGTGAACCCACATTTGTGGGCCTATTTCCAAGGGGGTGACCTGAGTACGAAGACCCAGACACGCGTCAACCCAAGAAACAACATTGACGTCATGAAACAACCAGAAGTATATATTCCATTCACAGGAGTAGTCAATTACTCCATACAACCTGTGGCACAAAGCAATAAAAAGAGACATCAAGTGCAACAGCTTTTCGGAAATGTCAACACACATCCTGAGCGGAAGCAGGTAACACCAAGATTGGAGGCAGTACAGCATCATTTCCGGTTAGCTGCAACAAATCGCCAGCGATGGAACTCAAAGGCAATCACCGAGGACGCCAACATGGCGCCTCGAGCTGCGGCAGATGTCAACAAAGATGTCGTAGCAACAGCGCCCACGTCCAAGCCCGAAGCACTGCCTACCAAGGTTGTGTTGGTGACGTATATGCGCGGCGGGTCGAGTCTTTTTGGCGAACTGTTCAACAACAACCCACAGGACATGTATTGGTTCGAACCGATGGACGCCGTATATAGCTACTTGTATGGCACGGCCGAAGGCTGGCTCCCGTTGGACATTGCGTTTGACCAGAGCAGAGAAATGAGGTAAGGAGCACTATCAGGTTGGTTTTACTTGTTACAGTAAAAAACTGTATAATAAGATGCGTGTGTTCATGGCTAAAAAATGCAAGCAAGTTGACATCTGGCGTAAGTATGAGCTGTGTTAATATAATATCACCTAGAACACTATTTCGTTGAGTTACGTTCACACATAGCATTGATAAGATAAATCCTGCCTCAAACTGTTTCCTTCGTACACGAGCAAGGTGGAACTTCTGACTTTTCAGCATCTTCTCCCTTTTCTATTTTAAACATTGTATCACCCCGTAATATGATAGCCTCTGTCCTCTACGTCATCTCTCTTCGCTCCCCCTCCCCTTGTTGCTATCCGTTGTATAGCGTTACAATGTGTCAATATAGACGCCTGCCCGCATACGAGGAGAACGCCCTCGTCGAGACGTCCCACCGACTGCTCGACTGTGACGTCGAAGCTCTGCCGACTGAACTTCTCACCAACTACTTCCTGCTGAACCAAGCCGCTGCCCAGTTCAGCCAGCTGGCCCTCGCGCCCTACACCGCCTGCGTCAAAGTGATGTCGTCACGACGCGGGACGCCTGTTACATCAGAGTGTAACGACGTCACCAGGACGACGTGTGCGAGACACTTCGGAGGTGACAACAAACTGAAGATGTGTCACGAGAAGCTGGAAGAAATTCGCGCTGAGAGCTACGGACGCGATGGCTATTGGAGAAAGAGTGTCTCTTCCGTGGACATCGCGTGTCGTGAGCGGGAATCCTGCCTACGGAGACGACGTCAGGCGGCGGCACCCTGTCTATCCCTGCTGCGCGCTATATGCAACCGGACCCAAACTCGTAGCCTGAAGTCGATCCGTCTCCGCCTGCAGACGGCGCTGTCGTTGGTAGTTAAGTACCCGGATGTGAAGGTGGTGTACTACGTGCGCGATCCAAGGGCCATCATGGCGTCAAGGACAAGGACGCGGGGGTTCGTGTCGTCGGTGTCTGGAGGCGACATCTTCACAGAGGCGCAGCTGCTCTGTCGGAAGATGCACGCAGACATCACGGCATGGACGCATGCGTACAAAGCATTTCCGAACAATTTCATGATGCTCAAATATGAGGACCTGGTCCAGGATGTGAATCGTGTCTCGCGAACTGTATATAACTTCATACAGCGACCAATACCACCGGCAGTACGCAGTTTCATATTTCGATCTGCGCATGCGCACTCGGACAATGGCTTTCTGGGGACGAAAAGAACGAACATGGCGGAAACAGCTGACAGGTGGAAAAAGACACTTCCGGTTGGGATATTGAATGATGTCACCATCGTTTGCCAACATGTACTGAATGTGTTGGGTTATCCAGTAGTACCTACGAACTAAAATGTATTATTTATTAAGAAATTCGTATGCAATAGATTGTACGTGCAATGTCAGTAATGTCACGCATGGGTATCTGTCATACAATTCCAAACGAAGACCAGCAGTATGCAAGCATACAGCAAGAAGTCTCGTCGTGATTTTATTATCAACGTTTTTAATCGTTTGTTACGTCTACGCACGGTTAAACGATATCACAACACAAGCAAATACTTCTTGAAGCAATGCATTACGTTGACAACAACGCATGTTTTATTTGGTACCCATTGGAATTGTAAATAGTAATAACTAACATTATTTAGAACACTAGTTGATAATTATGAAATAAATTATAGATAATGATTAGACAGTTGAATATGTCAGTACACAGGAATGTATTTTGCTTATATATGCATATATATATATATATATATATATATATATATATATGTATTTATATTTATACGTACGTACGTACATACATACATACATACAATTATACACACACACACACACACATACATACATACATACATACATACATACATACATACATACATACATACACAGCACTTTCTGACTTCAAGCTCTCCTTGTGTCAGAAACGCATTTCAAATTAAATTAGCTGACATTGAACTTGCAATGGAGCATGTAGCAAACACACTACGACTGAAATAAGTCGGTATATCGAAGCTGGTATGTGAGATAATCATAGTCCCGTTTCTGCACTGAACAATACAACAAAACAATTACATATAATTTCTAACCAGTGATGTCTTAACGTTTTGCTTCATGTTTATCACGATTATTACACCAGCAGACACACAGAAACGATGCACATGGCTGACAACTCCAAGCCGTTCCTGCCCGCGATGTCCGCCTGCCTGGGTATATCAGAGACTCGAGTGGATCGTCCGGCAGTGTTCAATGGCTTCCTTCAGCGCCCGCAGCAGGAGACGCACGTTGTCCGGTGTGGCGTTGTGTCCCATCAGACCGATGCGCCACACTTTGTTTGCTGTCTCACCGAGGCCCCCAGACAGTTCCACCCTGTAACTGGCGGTAGACAACGATGACGGTCAGAATGGGCGATGCAAGAGGATTTACGTGGATTAATACGAAAAGTTTGCCGAAATGTACGAACCTATGATCATACATTTAACATTGGTTGAATACGTTTTGGGTTAATTAAGTTTGACAACTGTCGAACTGGGTAATATGTCCGTTGTGCACAATCAAGAGTAAGTAAAGATTGGACGTCTAAATGAGCACGTATAACGTATATAATGGTTATTTGTCCGCTGTGGACAGACACTGGTTTATAAATTCCAATTGGCATAACCAGTTAGTCGTAAATGATTAACCGAATGTTGTGATGACAATTATACACATATGTATTGTGCAAAGAGGTGGAATGAACGGAGACACGAACTGTTGCATGACGTAAGCTGCCACTTCCTTCCAGTCGACGCCAGTCGGCACTCGCACCGGTGTCACGGTCGGCAGTCGGTGCTCCTGCAGACAACACACAAACACGTTGTTATTGAAACAAAACCGATGTTAAACGGGCGACTACCAGAATGGTTGTAGAAAACAGAGGCGATTTGAGAAGACTACAATCGGAAGGAAGACGCGCAGTGATTTTGTTGGCTGAAAAACATTAGAATACGTGACACCACATGACACAAATATTAAGAGGTACGTGCGTGCGTGCATGCTTGCTTGCGAGTGCGTGCGTGCGATTGAGTATACATATATATATATATATATATATATATATATATATATATATATATATATATATATATATATATATATATATATATATATATATATATATATATATATATATATATATATATATATGTATATAATAATTATGATGTATGCATACGTTCTTGTTTTATATAGTTATTTTAACTATTTTTTATTTCATCGATCATAGTACGATCGTAATCCTATTAGGGCAAGAGCTGAGTTCAGTCATATTGTGACTCAACACTGCGAGCGGCGTCTGTCCCGCTACTGACTACGCGCTACTCGCCGGTGTATTGACGAACAGAGACAGGCCCATGTCTTCCAGCCCGGCGTGCAGCATATCGGCACACTGTCTGTGTCTACGCCACGACTCCTCCAGTCCCTAGCAACAGAATCATCGACCGAGCCATGTCACGAGATGTCGTTAGAAACGAATGAACACACACGCGCACGCACGCACGCACGCACGCACGTACGCACGCACGCTCGCACACCGCTGTATATTCTGTGTAGAGACAGAACTGTTACGTTGAACTGTGTAGTCAGAATGGGTAGCCACATTCTACATCATTCTATAAATGCAATGGTTTTTTCATTTTATCCCCGAGCCATTTGCATATGGAATATGATTCCACCAAAAATTACCAACATAAAAAACCCAAAATCATTTCAAGAAGCATTTATGGAACTCCCTTTCACCACACCTCCTCACCTAAACTGCCTTTAAAACACAGTGCTCAGCGTAAACTTATCCATGTTGTGGGTATGGAGACTGTCTATGTGTACATGTGGCAAGGCGGCGACAGTATCCATACACATAACCAACCTATTAAAAATTTTCGTTTAACATCCTATACATAAAAGAAATAAAATTATCAGATAAAACCATTTCAGCAACATTAAATATACTAGTCTTTTAGTCGAATGTACCACCCACAGCGCATGCGCACAGTGTACCACAAACTCCTGCGTTAGCCCAAGTTTGGGCTGTTTGGAGTATAACCACTTGAGACTTGAGGTGTGCTGTGGAGGAATGGTTAGAATTATGCGTAACGTCGATCGACCCAAATGCCGACTTCTTTCAATTCACTATTGCTCCAGAGTTCTCTCAATTATATCTTGTCTGAATACTTACGGGCGAGTGAGTTAGCGAACAATGCACAGGAACAACGTTGTATCTAACGAGGACGTATCGATTCATGCGTCCAACAAACCCGATTTGTGCACAACAATAGCGCGTGAACCATTTTACATCTCACAGAAACAGGGCAGACAAACGTGGCACGCACAAACATTGGCAGGCGACACCACAAATTAGAATCGTGAACTGTTGCACTCCTCCGAATGCACTTAAGGCTTACGCAATCGTAACTCGTTTGTGACAGCTGCCGACGGAAGCTAGCCAAGCGTGTTGTCAACAGTTAATCTCTCGGCGCATTCAGGTGCCTTAGTAGTCGATAGACTGCAAGTAGCTTGCGTTTGGACTTACCAAAAGTGTTTTGTTCACATGGCATTTCTTATAATTCACCACTGAGCATGTTTCCTAATTACGTGTATACATGTCACATGTACATATTTAAGTACCCAGGAATTATTAGTATTGCGTGGATACAGTGACCAAGATTAACTTTATCCTTAAGCCACACGGTGAGCTTCATAGTCTTTCGATACTGAACCAAATAAGAAATTTGACATAATATTATTGTATTTTGCAAGCATAAAACAAGCGGCATAATGATGTGGTTTTGGGGGTGTTGCCTTATTGAGTACTAACTGCCCATAATGCAGAATAAATGCGTATGTGCAAAACAGGTTCAACACATGCAGGCAATGCGTTTGCCTAGTTTTCGCTCGGAAATTTACACTGTTGTCAAGCCTAACATCGCAGCAATAAGAAAAACACTAAATATTGACTTTGAACGTCACTATTTTGTCCTGCGCAGACTTTCAAATGGCGACCGAGAGCGCGCTTTTTGCCCTCCGAGGACGGTTGGTAGCAGAGGTTGCGCGCGTCTTTTGATGCAATATACAGACATTTCACAGAAAACTGGGTCGGTGGCCGATATCCCAAAAGTCATGGGCACCTCGTGTGACGTCACGCAGAGAGGTCTGATAAAGCCGGTTATGTCATCAGCGTGATTGGTTTGCGACTTCAACTTCCACCAGTGGACGCTGCAGTAATTCGCACGGAAGCCTTGTATTGGATCTACTCTAGACCGTCGCCACATACGCATGCGCAGAAGCAGTTGATTGGACATTAATTTTATTCTGCATTATGGGCAGCCGCTCGACCCTGCTTGTTGCAACGACGACTTGCGCCATATTGGCGACATCTACCTGTAACATTTCGTCGAAATTGTACACATTAACAACATGTACAAAGGTGTACGCATCAAGAGGAGCAATTAAAAATAACACTTTTAAAATTTTGCGAAAATCAGACAATTTAACACCAATCCACACTCCGAGACCTGCAGACTGAGACACCGGGATGACTGTTCAAGGCCAGAGCGTGTCACTAACCTCTTCAGCGATAATGGCCAGTCCTTCTCTCAGCGCGTACAGACCGCTCACAGGGGCCGTGTGGTGATATCTGCGAAAGACAGACAACTATGTGATCGTACGACCGTTGTGATTTAAGCCCAGTTCACATGTAGCTGTTGGTTCGAGCTAACTCAGTTCTTCCTGATGATTAATTAAGATTAATTGCATTTTTTTTTAATTAGCTAAACGTTGACTATATTGCTTATACGTAAACTTGCATATACATTTTAAAATGTACGCCGAACTAATCCAGAAAAATTATGTGTGAACACATAATTAGAAGAAACTTTGGGACGTGATACTTTAACAACCACGGGAATTTGTATTAACTAATTTATCTTAAGATGTATAATACTACCCCATTGCTAAAATGTTTATGCACAATGAACAAATTGTCTGAGTTAGATATAGATTAGGATGTCAACTCGTGAGTTCATGTTAACCTTTTGCAAGATTTGACAACGCGCCTAGTCAAGTCTCTTTTCTGTGAGTGTGGTCAACATGGGGTATCTATTTTCTTTGAGTGTGGTCAACATGGGGTATCTATTTTCTGTGAGTGTGGTCAACATGGGGTATCTATTTTCTGTGAGTGTGGTCAACATGGGGTATCTCTTTTCTGTGAGTGTGGTCAATATGGGGTATCTATTTTCTGTGAGTGTGGTCAACATGGGGTATCTATTTTCTGTGAGTGTGGTCAACATGGGGTATCTATTTTCTGTGAGTGTGGTCAATATGGGGTATCTATTTTCTGTGAGTGTGGTCAACATGGGGTATCTATTTTCTGTGAGTGTGGTCAACATGGGGTATCTCTTTTCTGTGAGTGTGGTCAATATGGGGTATCTATTTTCTGTGAGTGTAGGCCCTATGTTGTATGCGTGCATACGCGTGTCCATTAGTCAGTGTCCTTTCGTTCAAGTTTTCATTTATTTGGTTATGTTACAAGGTTTAAAAAAAATTAAATATGAAAAAATAACCAATAAAAATTAAGTTTAATCGTTTTGAGAAAATCCCCAAAGAAAGAAATGACAAACATATAAACACGACAGTGTTACTGATGACTTTACTTCAGATTTTGGTTAACATCAACAAATTATTTCTGCTACACCACCGTGAATGAATTAAGCAAAAGTTGAATGACATCTTAAAGTGGCAGTGTATTTTGGACAAAAACCCTTCACTAATCATAATTTACTGTCGTATTACGTTGCGTGCACGTATTACGTTGCGTGCACGTAAGACGCATTCATACGCAAAATTGCAACGTCGTGAGTGCTGTAGTTTTTCTCAAACATCATTTCCTGGTTATTAATGAAAACACAATCTCAACAAATGTTTGTTTTTGTGTTGACATTTACGGTTTTTTACTAGCGTTTTATGTATTGTTGACAATACATAATGGCCATTTGTAATATTGACATGTCCCGTTAATTTACCGCCACAATAGCCCTTGGATCTGTACTTGTAACGTGTTGTCGTCTATGGTATCAGGTTACGCCAGCCATCTAACAAAACCGTGGCAGGGTGTGTTTACAGCAAATTTGATAGGCCCATTATCCCGCGGGGACACCAGGTCACATATGCGTTGGCATTTCCGTTAGTGTCAAAGGCACGATAAAGTACGTTAACGCTGATATTTGCTTGCTTAAGTACATGATTTAGTTAGGTAGATATATTACTGATGTGTACTAGCATTACAGTAAACAGACGATGTGCTCCGCTTTCACGGCGAACAAATGTAGCTGGTTCGAATATCGTAGCGCACGAGAACGTTGCTATGGAAACATTGTCGCTTTTCCGGAAACTCAAGGGGATTTTTAATGGTGTCGACGTTTAGTTCTGTATATCTTAGCATGTTTTGAAGAAAAAAAATCAACTGACACGCTAGCCACCCCAGCCACCTTAAGCGAGAAAGTTATCATTTGTATTAAACGGGGTTTTCATAACGTGTCACCCACAAACCAAATATCCATCCGATTGAAGACCCAACTATTAATACCATAACGCCTCACTAAGACCTGAATGCCAAATTTCAATGTCTGAAGACTCTCTTGTACAAAGCCGACGCTATGCACAATCGACTGCCCAGTTACGAACGGTAGAACGTGGTTCACCTGCGCGGCTGCCCATCGCAGCCCCAGTAGTTGGCCAGCCAACCCATGTCGAAGTAGAATGAGACTGGCTTCTGACGGCGCGCTGCAATCTTGCGCCTACACAAACACACACAGTCAACGGTAATATGCGAGAGCTCGTATACAACTACTGTGACGCTATCATGTAAAGTCGCACTTCAGGTGAGATGCGTCCAAGTTCGTGTCCGCGTATGTGCATTAATTGGGCAGTTGAACTACACCAAATTTGCGTTGGGTAATTAGCTGCGTAGAGGGTTAGTTAGGTTTTACAAATATTTTCTTGTAGCACAGTAAACGTTTTTATACAATAAAATAGTACGTGTGTGTCCTAAGATATTCCATTTGTGATACGTTCTGCGTCCATATCTTAACTGAGTTGCGGGGTACCGATGTAGTAGACACGAAGGTTATTAACCGCATTTACAATGATGTCTATGGACATGAGTTAATACGACTCGTGGTACAAAGGTCCTTGACATGTTACTGGACACTCGTAAGCAACTGACTTACTCTGCAGCGGCGCTGAACGAAATCGGACTGACACCTGGCGGACAGCTGAGGACTTTCTGCGAACCGGTGTACAATACGTCGATGCCTATAACGACACTTCCGGTTACGACAGCGTCATCGGGACAAGGGCAGCAAGACACAGACAGAACGGTCAATCAGTTTGTGTACATATTGACTGCTTGGTATTTAACTCTACAGCATAAACGTTTCTCAGACAACAAATCCCAATGAACACCTTCGAAATTAGCATTATATTGGTGAGAATACCAACAAGGAACTACACCTCACTGAAGAGATGACATCCACAAACAAGAGATTCAACCTAAGGAATATGATCGCCAACTGATAGTGTGTGTTATAAAGTCTGTTGCTGCGTACCTAGGTAGATTCACTCACCCCACTGGTCCATGTAGAGCGGGACACCGCCCACTGTCGCTACAGCATCGACGACCAACAGACAGTCGTGTCTGGAACACGACAGTTAGCATTGTTTACTGTAGTTGTAGGGTTTATAACTGTTCTCTTGATACACACTCTAAATACGTACTACAATCATAATATTAATGTTTGTGCCAATGTGCTTGGATTGGACAACATACAAACCCATCCAATCTCAAACCAATGAAACAAACAGTTGGAGGATCCTCATTACCAACTTTCTATTCAATATGTTATTCATTACGAAACTTTACATGCGTACGTCGTCAAAGTTCATATAAGCATATGGCTAATATTGTAATTAGTGATGTTATCACGAATGACGTATCGACATGTGGCTCATCAAACAAATTTAGAAAATTGACATGTCGTGCTTCGGTTAATTCCGTATTAAGAATTTCTAGTTTTGTATTTGAGATGGCGCAACAAGTTCCCACCTCTTACAAACGGCGCCCATTCCCTGAAGCGGCTGCAGCGTCCCTCCCGACGACTCTCCCATCGTCAAGTATACTGCCCGGGGACGGTGCTCCGACACAGCCTGAAAGAACGGCACACTAGGATAACGTGTCTTCGCTTTGGTAGCACTGTGTAAATGGAACAACTGATGGATAGTTAATGAGAAATGACATGTTACAGGGGACAGACCACAGTTGGTTGGTGGCCAAGTTAACGTTTTGTCTGATTATAAGAAAACGTGACAACTAAAATTTCTTAATATTTTTCACAGCATCTGCGATCATCTCATTGACATGCTGACCAAGTTTTGTCAAAATCACTTACCTCCAACTCTTTTAAAACACCCCTACGTGCAATGCCCGTCATTTGTTACAAAAATAGCCATGTAGTCATGCGCCCACGTGAGCCATAGCAGAAAAATTCCCACACATCCCTCTAACTTCTACAAAGAAACCTGTGAATATATCTGCTCAATTGCACTTATGTCATACCATATTAATTGTTTAAATTAACATATCACAATTTAATATGCTCTACGAATGAAACAATAAACAGGAAGGTCAACTGTGGTATTACCCCTACAGTATTAAACCATGTAGCATAACACAAATTTTTAACACGAAATTCGATAATTGCCATAACTCGACGCATGAGCTCAGTCTCACCAAGATGCCTTGTGTATACACGACTTATTTCGAACACCTGGATTAACTTCTAAGTGTTTTCCCGATCCTCCAACTTCGAGTTAACGAAGATTTATTGTATTGCACCTTTACATATGATCAATGCAAGTAAACAAACATTGTTTATTCAACGCCTTATGCGAGAACGGCAATGTGACGCAGCGTCCTACTTGTGACATCCATGTCCACAGTGTTCGAGTCGTGACCTACGACACATTGTTGACATTACCATCCAAACACGGACTTTGTGCACGCCCTGTTTACATTACAGCAGATACATGTATACGAGTTACCCACGTCGTCTGTTGCAATACTGGACAGGGTCCAGTTCCAACAGCTAACATTAAACGACAAACCTTTTCTATTTCGTCAGGTGAGAATACGCTTCCTGCTGGTTTTTTTACTATTCGCACATCGGCACCTGTATAACACAAGCATATTTGATTGATGCATGCGTGGTAAATGCCTGCGTGGTAAATGCATAAGGGATTAATGCACGACTTTGTTGAGCTGGCGTAGGCTATCGTGTATGCTCCATCTGTCAATGATAATGAGTTCGAAATAAAATATAATAAAAGGTGTCAGAAATGACCAAGTGTGAATCTGCACAATTGCAGTTCGAACGAAACACAACACCCTTTGTTCCCCGATGTGCGTGCATTTAAAATGATTATATTTTGCGCTACACGGAAGGGTTTACATGACAAATTGTCCAAAATTCGCCTGCAATTTGGACGCATGGAAATACCGGCAGTTAAATGTTTGGTCAAACAATGTCTAAATCCCCACTTTGTGGACAATAAAGGTAATTTCACGCATGAGTAGGCGGCAGCTGCTGGCACCGAGACTGTGAGACGATGGGCGGCAGTACCGTTTCGTGCGGCCATGTCGCTAAATCGTTCTCCCCATGTCCCGTTCCACGCGACAAGGACAACGTCTCCGGGCTCGATAAGGTTGCAGCAGGCGGCTTCCATCGCCGCGTGACCTGCAACAGTCATCGTCGACGTATCGTTCCAATCACCGTTTCGACCACTGTCATCATTATCGTCGTCATCAATGTGGAAATCGTTACATAATTGGAAATGTCGTTGGTGTCGTCGTCGTCGTCGTCGTCGTCGTCGTCGTCGTCGTCGTCGTCGTCGCCGTAGCCGTCGTTATCTTTGTCGTTGTTTTCAATATCATCACCGTAGTCGTCGTCACATACACACCCTACTGTTGCAGTACTCACCTGTGCCGGAGATGGCTAGAGTGAGGGAGTTGTTGGTCTGGAAGGCGTACTGGATTCCTTCCTTCACCTCGTCCATAATCTGAGAAACGAGACCGTTCCATTACCATCAGTGACAACGTATTCACGAGTGGTGGCAATCAACAAACACGTATAAACAGTCTACGTTGGCCAAACTGTCACTGGCTATCGGTGGAGCCCGTCTCACCCACCTGTACGAACTCGGGGTGAAGGTGTCCGAGCAGAGGCAGGGCGCAAGCCGCCGCCACCCGCGGTGAGATGCTCGATGGACCCGGACCAAGCAACAGTTTCCTCGGGAACGCCATCGGTCGCAGCAGCGCCTTCGGGGCCGGTGATGTCGCCATCTCCACGCGTTGTTACCGCTCTGGTCGCTGTGCCGCAAGGCTAAGTGGACAGCAGGGTGAAGTGGGGGATCGTCGTTGACTAATGAGACTTCGCCTGCTACATTGTGGTGCCACCTATTGGACAACTGTAGCAGTTCAATGTATGACGTTCACCAGGTGCAGTGCAGTAGTGATGTAGTCCAAGCTACTGTCCATTCTCACTACCTGGCGAGTCTGTTTCTTTCGAGAATAGTCTCTCACTTTCCACGTGAATTGATATTGGATTGAGTCGTACTTCTCGGCATATCCCAAAATAGATTTTCATATTTATTTATATAATGAAGATACCTATATGTGTAATTGCCTTGATTTGGCTTTAACATCATTGCCTGAATAACATTCATTTTTAATTATAACAACATACCTAAATATATTTGGTCAATATTTTACGAGATGTGCTGGAAAATATGACTGAAAAACCAGTATCAATTCACGTGGAAAGTAAGAGGCTATAAATCGAAATTGGTTACCAGATAAAACGGAGATGTGACGCTTCCAATGCGATCGTAAAATCTTGAAAATATGCAACCACAATTTTCATTTAATAGACTCAGAAGGAATACTAAATAGCAGGAAAGGTTGTTTTGTGTTACGATCATCAGTGGGCTGGTTATATATGGTATTTCTAGCACTCTTTCGCAGTGTGATATCACAAACAGTGACAATCACTGGTATTTAACTATACGTACTCCGGTAACATTTCTTTTTGGAAATATCGTTTTGATGTAGGACGTAGAACAATGCCAAAACCAACTGAATTAATATACAAAACAAAGAATACATGGGGAATGTTGATAAATAATTGTAACTATAAATGACAAGGGGAAATAATCTGTTATTGTCCCGAAAGGAATCCGGGAAAAATCCATCAACCAATATCTAACACAACATTCGTTATGGTACCTTCTTCTAAACCAATTGTTCTTAGCAAAAATCGCATTTATTATAGTAATCTTATGAAATGTGACATGTAATGTACAGTACGTTGTATGTGACGTACGACGGGCCCCAGTAGCGGCAGCATGATGATCACATATTTCCAATTTCACAATTACGTGTCTCAAGCACGCTTCATTTGCCCATGTTTTTACACATGGAACACTGGATCTTTGCCACACTCCGCCACATGTCGGCGAATGTTTCACCTGCAGAATGCTGCCCGTGTTCGGTACCGCTTTATCGCCGCTTCTAAACGAGCACTTCCCTGTCGTTTGCTGTCACTCGGTTTAATGAACGCTGGGTTTCGAGGCGTTCAGCAGGGTCGATAGCGAACTTTCTTCAATGTCTTCTCGTGAACCCATACACCATTCACTCATATCCCTGGCGCCAGTGGCCTATTTCGGAAACGGGGGCCGAAGACTAAGCTTAATTACCCATTGGTTTGCCATGCTACCATGTAGTGGTGCAACATGTTATCCACACAACAATTCTTATCCCAAAGCCAACGAGGAGCATGGCATTACCCCATCCCCTTAAATATCCCACTACTTGAAGTGTTGTACGATACCAACCTCGACGGCTGCGGCGAAGGCGGGCTGGTGCCTTTTAACAATTGACATTTCAGGTTTACCGTCGATCGTCTAATTCTAATCTAATTAATATCGGAACAAGAGCTATTTCAGTTGCTGCAACGACTCTGTGGAACTCACTCCCTGTTAATGCTAAGTCTGTAGGAAATATATCAACATTTCACTGTAAACTAAAAACCCACCTGTTTAAACTTGCCTTTCCTCCATAGCTCCCCAGCGTACCAATCCAACTAGATCTGCTCATCGATTATGAACTGTTTTGGTGCGCTGCCGAACTTGGGTTTCCCGATGATCTTAGCGCAGTAGAAGTATTTTATATATTATTATCATCGTATATAAGCCATTTTTGGCGCTAACGAGGAAGTCCACAATATAATCAGCAAACACATTGGGCGACATGTAGACATCTTGTCTGCAGTAAGAAGACGAACGCTTCGATGACATGGCCATATCACGAAGTCCACTGCCATGGCACAATCCATCCTCCAGGGAACATAGAGAGGCAAGAGAAGGTAAGGCAAGAGAAAGAAAGCGAGGCAAAATAGAGAGAGGCAAGAGAAAGAGAGACAAGAGAAACACATGTAAAAAAGAGAAGCAAGGGAAAGAGAAGAAAGAGAAAGAGAGACAAGAGAAAGAGAGGCAGGAGAAAGAGTGGCAAGAGAAAGAATGGTAAGAGAAACAGAGGCAAGTGAAAGAGGGACAAGAGAAAGGGAGACAAGAGAAAAGGACGCAAGAGAAAGAGAGGCAAGATAAAGGGAGGCAAGAGAAAGAGTGGCAGGAGAAAGAGTGGCAAGAGAAAGAGAGGCAAGAGAAAGAGAGGCCAGAACAAGAGAGACCAGAGAAAGGTAGGCAAGAGAAATAGAAGCAATAGAAAGAGTGGCAAGAAAAAGAAAGACAAAAGACAGAGTGACAAGAGAAAGCTATGCAAGAGAAACAAATGGAGACAAAAGAAAGCTAGGCAAGAGAAAGATAGACAAAAGGAAGAGATACGAGAGAAAGAGATGCAAAAGAAAGAGAAGCAAGAGAAAGAGGGCAAGAGAAAGGGAGACTAGAGAAAGAGAGGCAAGAGAAAGAGACGCAAGAGAAAAAGAGACAAGAGAAAGGGAGGCAAGAGAAAGAGAGGCAAAGGAAAGAGAGACAAGAGAAAGGGAGGCAAGAGAAAGAAAGGTAAAAGAAAGAGAAGCAAGAGAAAGAGAGGCAAAAGAAAGAAAGGCGAGAGAAAGAGAGGAAGACAGAGAAAGATTTGGAAGGATAACAGCAAAGAGTGGACATGTCTCGACTTCCACGAGACACAAGTAGCAGCGATGGACGGGCAAAGGTGGAGACAGTTGTCAGATTATCACAAAGATGTGCCCCAACGAAAACATGCCCTCACGGTTACGGGAAAGATGAAGTGAACTGCCTGCAGACATGTTTAACCTTAAT
Organism: Lamellibrachia satsuma; assembly: GCA_033239005.1. Classification (NCBI taxonomy): domain Eukaryota; kingdom Metazoa; phylum Annelida; class Polychaeta; order Sabellida; family Siboglinidae; genus Lamellibrachia; species Lamellibrachia satsuma. The sequence goes on from BSQZ01000035.1 coordinate 5,012,073, forward strand.
TTTCTATCCGATGTCATAAATCACTTGCTTTATCCGGAGCTCCTTTGACATCACGGTGTAAAGGATAGGCCAGTTTGATTTAATTAGTTTTATGCGCTAATGTTAGTAAGTCATTTGGAAGTTTATTCGATGTATTAATCCTAGATTAGCAACAGAAAAACAGGTTTCTAAAAGTATATAGTTAAACCACCCAAGTGGATATGGACAAAATCCATATGGTGTCAAAGATTGATGGTACTGTTTAGACACTTCAGCCTTCCCTTTAATCTTGAAATTTTGCTAAATTGCTCTGACCCGAGGGTCAACGTAATTGGGGAACCGAGAAGGAGCCCTGGGAACCCTGGATTTGGCGCAGCTCCAAGAGTTCAAAAGTTTAACTAGCAAAATTGGGAAAGGAAGACTAGCAGACGTCACTGTCCAGTGGTTGAGAGGGTGGGTGGATTTAACAAGTTGACCAATAGTAAAGCGTATTGGGTATTTAAGCAATCACAGCGCCTCTAGTGACGGCGTCTGATTTTGGAAAACTGGGAGTATAAATACCCCGGAGGAGCGTTTACAGGGGCGGCAAGACTATTTTAAATTCACACTTAGGTGTGTAGTCATGCTGAATTTTAGGCATCCAAATTTTCAGTAAGGGTGGTCCTGGCGGGCCATACCTGCTTTAGCATTAGAATAAAAAATTCCGGCCAGAATTTTCTTGTTAAATCTTCTAGACTTTAAGAGTCTGTATACATTTTAAGTGATGTTTACATTTACTACATTTCTTTACGGTACACAGTGATAGATGTCTTCACTGTTATTTTTATTTGTCATCGTGAGTGATTATATTGCTACTATGTACGTAGCCGTCTGATGTACAAGATTAAAATCGTTTCGAACCTGGAGAACAATGCGTTGACTACACTTCTGTAGTACTCTATATACTCATTGGTCGAGTGAGTACAAATACAGTTATAAATCTCGACCTGGCGAGCGCAAAAACGACGGACAATCAAAATATCTTTCGTTGTGAGAAATGCCTCCTGGACCATTACGTGCGGCCCCAAAGAAGACAAAAAGAGGGAGGCATGTATCTTACAACGGTTATCGTGTTGTCGCTAGTGATCCACATAGACACTCTCAGAGACACACACTGGTATAATATTAATTAGTAACACTAATATAACAACTGTTCTTAATATAACGCCATCCTTTTAAGTTTGCCATTACATTAAGTTGTTTGTATGTGCACTTTGAATGTGATAATACGAATGCGTGTATTTCTATTTCGATTATTGGCGGGTTGCATTATGCGCACTTAAATACACAACCGTTATTTTATGAAGCACGCATGATAGAACACATGTTCTTCATTCCGCGTAGTCGGGTATTTGGTAGTTCTGCAGCAAGGAATATCATAGGCCTACTTATTTATGTTTCTAGTGTTGTATGCGCACTCTCTCTAACCACGATAGTATACTGTGCAGTTGTACCTACGTTTTCGGCACATCTAACGAGACTATGTAGATAGTATTGGCGCCTTATGGTTAGCACAGAAGTTAGATGCAAAATAGACAAGAATCATGGATTTGTGATGGCAAAACATGTAAATTTCGTCTCAACCGTGTTAACACACCGTGTCAACACACCGTGTCAACACACCGTGTCAACACGAAGCTGTGCCTAAAAATGTATATGCTTAATGTGTTTTATCGTTTTACTGTGCTTTGTCATGTTTACTGTGTTTTTTCATGTTTACTTTGTCGTGTCATGTGTACTGTGTTTTGCCATGTTTACTGTTTGTTGCCATGTTTACTGTGTTTTGTAATTGTAACTATAATCTTCTTATCTCTTCTCTCTCGTGTTCACCGATGATTGGTGCAATGGCACCATTGTGTAAATTCCAAAAAAATGCGACAACCTTATTGTCTGTCCTCATCATGATCTTGTGCAAGATCGCCATCAAGCCACTCTCGACAGCAGTAGACACAATGTGGAGAAATTAACATATATATATATATATATATATATATATATATATATATATATATATATATATATATATATATATATATATATATATATATATATATATATATATATACACACACACACAACACACACACACACACTATATATATATATATATATATATATATATATATATATATATATATATATATATATATATATATATATATATATATATATATATATATGCTAATATGAGTGTTCTATGTGGAGGTAATATGAGCAGGGTGCTCATATTGGTGCAGCTGCATATATCTATATATGTATATATACCTGACTTTACCATATATATATATATATATATATATATATATATATATACATACATATAATATATATATATATATATATATATATATATATATATATATATATATATATATATATATATATATATATATATATATACATATATATATATATATATATATATATATATATATATATATATATATATATATATATATATAATATGTATATATGTGTGTGGTGTGTGTGTGTGTGTATGTGTGTGTGAAGCTGAGGCTGACTGACTCAATCAAGAAAGAAAAAAACAAGGTCAGCACCTAGTAAGAATTTGAAGAACAGGGACAATCCACAATCACCAGGTAGCGTACCCTCGTAATGATTGGCTTGCAACAAAAAGCAAATCGGATATGAAATAGACAACGCGGAACGAATGCAGTACTGAAGCAATTTGGCGAATAACATATTTTATTTATATAAACTGTACAAATCGTAACACCAAGAGGTAGGAAAACTTAACACATCATTCCAAAATTACGTATTTATGGTTCAAAAGTGTGGTGCTATTTCGGATATAAAAAGCAAGGAAGTATAATTATGTCATCACGAAAATATACGAGTATATGTTTCACAGGAATGTGCAAACAGGAGGATTGTAATTACTAAAAGTACTAAAAGCATGACAGAAAAATTATTTAAGAGGGAGAGAAAAAGGAGAGAAAGAGTGAGTGAGTGAATGAGTGAGTGAGTGAGTGAGTGAGTGAGTGAGTGAGTGAGTGAGTGAGAGGGGACGTTTAAAACAGCATAGTGTATTATGGCAAAATATTAGTTCTACGATATAATAGAGGCAGCCAAATCTACATAAAACCTGCTTAACTAGTTTTTTTTGTATGCACACAATCCAGTAAACTCGGGGTGCACTCTCTAGATGTGAGTTCGATAACACGGAAAGTGACAATGCGACTCGGCGCAGCGGTCAGTCATTGGGATATTGTGACTCGGCGCAGCGGTCAGTCATTGGGATATTGCTGTCGACTGTGGACGGAAACGTCAACAATCTCTATTTGAGTTAACACGGTTTGTTCTGTTCATTGTTCAGTAAATAAAGCATTCTCAAATCGTAACAATTGAGCAAACGATGATAATCCAAGCAATGTGTCGACGCAATCGTTTGGTTGATGTCGCGCTTATGTATGAGTAAACACATTGGAAGACGTTGATACACCACCTTGTGCTTGAGTAATACTCGAACAAAGACAAACACGCAGAGACAGACACAGAGATACAAACAGACGGGGTCGGAGAGTGAAAGGGTTCAGAGTGGAAGGGTGGAGTAAGGGAAGGACAAGCAGAAACACAGCTAGAACTGGTTGGGTGGAAAGAAACGACGAGAGGCTTACACACAGAAACAACCGGAGATCGATCGACAGTTGGACATAAACGGGAATCACACAAGTTGGCAGCAAGTATGACGCACTCGCAAAGTTATGCAGAGAGACGTTAGATTCGGCCGTGGTAACACAGGCATGCAGTGAGACGTGAGACATGGCCGTGGTAACACAGGCACGCATTGAGACGTGAGACACGGCCGTGGTAACACAGGCATGCAGTGAGACGTGAGAAACGGCCGTGGTAAGAAAGGCATTTAGAGTGGCGTGACACTCAATCATGGTCATACAAGCATGTAGAGTGACGTAGGACTCGACCTTGGTAACATAGGCATGCAGCGTGAGGTGACACTCGACCGTCATAAGACATGCATGTAGAGTAACGTGAGATTCGACCATGGTAACCTTACGTTTAAATATTTCATGATGGTACAGTCATGTGGAGTCGACGTGTTACTCTGCCAGGGTGGCACAGTCATGTGGAGTCGCCGAGAGTCGGCCAGGGTGACACAGTCATGTAGAGTCAACTCGGGACTCTGCCAGGGTGACACAGCCATGTAGAATCGACGTTTGACTCTACCAGGGTGACACAGTCATGTAGAATCGAGTGTGACTCGGTCGGGGATACACATATACACGAAACCAACTCTTTCACTTGACATTATTAGAGCCAGCGTAGTTTTCCTCATCGATATACGGGATGTTTTCTTCTTCCTCTTCGATGATGCTGCGCGGCCGCTTGTTTCCAGCAGGTAGCGATAACAGCATGGGTGTGTTTTGCGCATGATCAATTCGTTCGTCTACTTCATCGTTGTCGTTGGCCACTGTCCCTTCCCGTAGTTGCGCGTCAAACTTGTTTCTGGCATTGCGCCAACACATATATGCGACGAGAAACGTCAAGAAGATGTAAGCAATGACACCGAACAATATTAAGAGATTATCAGTCCGAATAAGGGGTATCGTGAAGAGCTGTGTGCACTGGCTGTGTCGTGTCGAGTTGTTGTTTAGCGACGCGTAGACGCACACCTCATAGTCCGCGTCGAAGATCAGGTCGGTCAATTCGTACGTGCGACTGTTGCCAGGCAACGGCATGCTACGCGTGACGGACTTGCTGCCACGCCTGCGCGATTCGACGACGTATTCTGTGACGTCATATTGCGACGGCACGATCCAGTCGATGGCAATGGACGAAGTGGAGCTGTGGCGATGCACGATCTCAATGAAGAACGAGTCGTTAGCCGGCGCCGTCGTGTCGTTATCTTGGCCACCCTCGGTCGCCATCGCCGTCGCCAGCAGTGACGTCAGCGCAAGCCATGTTGACACGAGAGCGAGGCTCATCTTGCTCAGTGGCGTCGTGCACATCATCGCGTCAGATCTACAGCAGAAAGCGTCGGTTTCGTTAACAAATATATAAGGGTTCAGCCTACTGTTACGTTTCCTATTGGTGACCATGTTAACGTTTTGCACGATTATAAGAAAACGGGACCATCACAAATTCTGAAAATTCTTTCCTGCCGTTGTCATCATCTCATTGACATGCTGGTCGTGTTTTGTTACAATCACATATTTCTAACTCTTTTAAAACGGCTGAACGTGCCATACCCGTCAATATTTACTAATTTCTGCATAAATGACTACGCACACGTGCCTTGTGGCGAAAAACTTGCCAAAAATCCTTCCGCTTATTTCAATCATCTAAAAATTCACGGTTACACTGCTAACATGTTCTACCAGCAAACTTGCCAATGTGTCTACTCAAATGCAGTTATGTCAGATGATGATTTTTTGAAAATTACACATATCTAAAATTACTGTTCCCTACATTCCCTACATGAAGTCTAATTGAGGCATGATCCCATAAGGACTAATGTTAGTAGACAGAAAATGGCGAGGTAAACTCAGACGTCCGAAATATCTCATTCTGACAATCTTTGAATTGCTTTTACATATGTAACTAGATTTTGCACATAGTAATTGAAGAATGGAAATAATTGTAGCAAGTATTATGACGCTCAAAACCACAGCCACGACAGCACCAGCAGCGGCGGCGGCGGCGGCGGCGGCGGCGGCGGCGGCGGCGGCGGCGGCGGCGGCGGCGGCGGCGGTCGCTGCGGCAGCAACAGCAGCAGCAGCAGAAACAACAACAACAACAACAACAACAACAACACGTATGACGGATGACCATCGTCGTTAACCAACAGTGATAATGTTATTACCCTACAAACGTGGAGTTGAATGTTGTTCCATTCGCCGCATCTACCAACCAGATGCATCGCTACGAAATCACTCGATTCGGCAAATATAGCTTGCTTCGATGTTTAAAATCGAAAAGCATGTCGCTGACATTTCAATCTGAACTTGTATATGTATCAATGCAACTGGTGTTATATATCGGCGAAAGGTAGTTTGTTTGATTTAAACAGAAATTTAGTTGTATCCTTCTTGGTTGCATCAAGTATGTGACAAGGTTCATTCTGGAAAATCGTGAATGACGTTTCATAAAATACGCTCTAACTGACTTAACACTAGTCACACTTAACATGATCAAAAACTTGTTAAACTGTTTAATTTTCCATGAGCCATGGAAACCTTATCACAATTACCAGTGGGAAAGTCAGCCAAGGTCAACAATGTCAAAATACTTCGGGGAAATAACGAGTGACTACTTTTTGTAAGTCTGCAAAGACTGCATTTTGACATGAGATGAACCAGTGCGGTTGCTGCTGTGGAGGACTTCGTGGTCTCTGTGCAAGTAGTTGCGGCCTCGCGGCCTCGCACATGCAGACTTGCGACTGAAATGTCGTGTCACCACATGCTCTGAATAGATTCAAGAGGAAAGTGGCTTCCCGCCTCCAGCCACCTAACTTCCAGTCCGATCAAACATGAGCAGACGACTATGACGGGAGGCAGTGCCGAGAAGTTGACGGTCCAGCATGCTAGTACGGCGCGTCCGACAGCCAGACGACGGACTGCAAGTTGTCAGACAACAACCACACTTAGACAGCGTTGGTTATTTTAGAAGGAGGATTGGGAGGTGTCAACAGACATGGCAGACCTATGTTGGGGTGTCAACAGACATGGCAGACCTATATTGGGAGGTGTCAAAAGACATGGTGAACCTATGTCGGAGGGGGGGTGTCAACAGACATGGCAGACCTATGTTGGGAGGTGTCAACAGACATGGCAGACCTATGTTGGAAGGTGTCAACAGACATGGCAGACCTATGTTGGGGTGTCAACAGACATGGCAGACCTATGCTGGGAGGTGTCAACTGACATGGCAGACCTATGTTTGGGGGTGCCAACAGATATGGCAGACCTATGCTGGGAGATGACATACCTATGGCGATGGGGTTAACTGGTAGACCTGTTGCAGTCAGTGTTAAGCTTGCGTCCCAGACTACCATACAAAAGAAGGATATTCTTTTCTGAATTTCCCTGGTTCTAAGAGCAATACCATTAACTGTCACTTGTACCTGACTTGTGTGGTGTCGTGCTGTGCAAAGCGCGCACACTGGCAGTGCACGTACTTGGTGCTGTTAATTTGGTATTAGTAATTATCTTTATGTTTTCTTTTGGCAAATTGCTTTGGTGAACGATACGAAAACCATTTCCGTTGTCGTGAACGATGTTCGTTATCGTATCGTATTAGCTGCCATTGCTGCTGCATATATGCATAGCGAACGTTTTTTTATTCTGAATCAAAGTACTGAAAATCGTTACTGATATCGTTGATGCAGAGTTCTAGGTGCAGCCTGTAGTGCCTGCAGGCTGTCGTTGGCGGCGTGTGAGAGTCGGGCTGCCACCGCAGGGATACGACGGATTTACACTGGTTTATTTCCGGTCACGTATTATCAACATCGCCACAACCACACAGCCGTGCAGTGACTATAATATGTTGGCAGTAAACGTGTAGAACGCAGTAGCTTAGTGGACTGAACGTCCGACTCTTAATCGAGAAGACCGAGGCTCGAATCTTCTCGCTGCCGTTTCGAAGCTTGGACAACTTCGATCACTCCACGCGGCTCCAATGTAATCAGTTGCATCTAAATGAGTACCTGGTGGATATGTGGGATCGAGTAGTCTTCGCGCAGTAATAGTAGCGTGGCAGAATGGTTCCCACAGAAATCGAGTTGTTGTTGTTGGAATAAACAGGTTTGTCAGGGGTGAGGCACTATATAAAAACGTATTTTGCAAAATTCAAACATCAAATCTAATTTATAGGAGATTGCGAAAAACAATTAAAAGAAATTCACGACAAATAGGTCATCGTGACATCAAATTCTCAGATTTCTAAAAATTAAACATCACAAACTTGACGTATTATCATTAGACAGTGGACGAATTCTGACATACACATATTTCTCGTATGAAAACATTGTGCTAGGCAGTTATTTACATAAAAGGTGAATGAAGATAATTACTCATATTAAGTTCACTTGCGGTAACTAACATTGAAATTAAATTTATAGAATTTCTCTTGAACAACAAAATTGTGTATATATACTCGTTGTTTTCCAACAACTCTTTGTTTTCCATTTATCGCGTGTCAGCATATCTTATTGTTATATTGCATGTTTGCCAATTGTCAATATTCTGGTGTTATTTTTAAATATGAATGACCAAACTATAAGCTCCTTCAAAATGCCCTCACAATATAGCTTCTCATTATCAGTGGACCAGTCACATCACCGGACTGGGTAAACATATCACGTTCGGGATATTGCATGTTCGTATTCTGACACACAACTAAAATCAGAGTCGTAGCTAGCTTAACGTAGAGTCGTAGCTAGCTTAACGTAGAGTCGTAGCTAGGTTAACGTAGAGTCGTAGCTAGGTTAACGTAGAGTCGTAGCTAGCTTAACGTAGGTCTACACACAGAATCACTCGCTCTCCAGTAAATATCAAGCCACGTGCAAATCATCATCATTCGTAACCACATCCAGCCGGGCAAGTGTAATAAAGCCAATATCTTATCATGGCATTAGGTGTACTTGCCGAGCGGACGCGTTGAGTATCGGTGATGAACGATGAGCTATCAACGGATTGACACTGCTGATTGTCGATATAAAACTCGCCGAGACATTATTTCGAGTGCTATGCTAGACCCCTTCCGAATAGTGCGTGCCTGGTGCCACGCTACCTGTGGACATATGAATTAGTCGACCAGGCCCACGGTCTACCCTGGCTGTGCTTCTGTGGTTGTATATCTAACAATGTAGAGTAAGGAGGCCACACATGTGAGCTTCACAATAACACAAATCGTTCTTACCGAAGTGGGACAGTGTACAGTAGCCATGGGAACCTGAGATAAACGAAGTGAATATAATATGATTGTAGCAGTAGTTTAAACGTATCGGTTGCGGGCAATATATGAGAATAATATTCAATTCAATAAATCATAAAATTGCAAACGCTCACCATTTTTTTTTGCGTTTTGCCTCATGCCCACCATTGGGCGTTTTGCCGTATCGTGCAATATTTATTAATTTCTCAAACAGGGCAGTGCCATAACAATTTCAAAAGACTTTAAAATACAAGATTATCATCCAAGGCAAAACATCTAAATGGCAAGTGTACAAGGAAGCCACTGACGTATCGAGAGTCCAACATTTTCCCATCTTTGTGTAACCCGCCCTTCTGAGATATTTGTTAATTGTGTTTGGCGCTGCTAGCATTTACAGTACTGGTTATAAACCAGTACGCTAGGCTTCACGGGTGAAACAAAGCATTCATACGTCGTGGTTAAATAAATTATTTCTATCATTGTTAGCACACAACTCGCTGGCTGAGCCATCGGTACGAGCCACCCGAGCGTTGTTACAGTTGTAACAAAATGCCCCAATAGAATTGTAACAACTTGCCCCAAACACAATTTTTGCAGCTGAAAGCACGTCGACAATAATAGCACATCCTGAATTTCAGTTTAACTTAAACTTGGCGTAACCCCCATATAGGCTATAGTAGTAGTAGTGTTTCAAGTTTCATTCACGGAACATAAAACGTGGCTGCCTGAGATGATATTATCTGGGCATAGCCAAAACAGTTTTATGTGGTTACACAATCATTTTTGTCAACACCTCGTTAATTTTCTCTTTTTAACTGCCGATTTTTGGACAGTGTGTCCGCTGGTGGACTTTCAACCAACTACTGTCGATGGTGACTCCATATGTGTGCTATGTTTTCGTAAAACGACCCTGTAACAGTTTGCACATGTATACAACTAGCCCCGGTCTCCCTTAGGTCAGGGGTTCCCAAACTGTGGTCCGCGGCCCTTAAGTGGTCCGCGGCCCTCAAGTGGTCCGCGGGATGGTTTGAGGTTGTCCCAAGGGACAACGCAGTGTCCACGTTAATTGTGTGTAAAAAAAATCCTTTAACCCATTAAACCCCTCAAATTGAATTAAGCCTGTGCTGCTTTTCCCCGAGCTTTGTGGGTGCTTGTCGTTTTTAAGCTGTAGTTTCAAAAGTATTGATATTTTATAATTGCAAGTTACGTTTATTTTGAAGCTAATTTAATTATCTATGCAGTGGCATAATATGGTGTACATAAGCTTATTATATGTTGTCAAATTAGCACAATATTTCCCCAAGTTACGTTTATTTTAAAGCCAATTTAATTATCTGTGCAGCGGTATAATATGGTGTATATAATCTTATTATGTGTTGTCAAATTAGCACAATATTTCCCCAGCCTCCAGACAGAGCCCAGCTCAGAATGTTATTGGATTCACAACCCCTTAACTGGCTGAACTAACCTGTGTCAAAACCCTGCAGCTTTGTTTCAACACCATGCACTTGACAGAATTTTGGGGAAGTGTTCAAACAGAATTATCCACTCTCTCTGGTGAAGCACTGAAAGTTATCATGTCCTTCGTGACTAGTTATCTTTGTGAGGCTGGGCTTTCAGCACTGGCCGCAATCAAAACCAAATATCGTGCAAAACTCGACGTTGAAGAATACATCAGACTGAGTCTGACAGAGATAACACCTCAGATGAAACAAACTGTACAACAAGAAACAGGCACAGCCATCCTATTGAAGCCAACAATTTGTAGGGTTTTTCTTTAACATTAATAATATTAAGCTGGGTGTGCATTTGTACTTTTGACTGAACCCCATTTCTCATTCTCAAATGTTTAACGCTGTAGAACTAGTTGGAACATTGTGCAAAATATACTTGGGTGTCATCATTATAATTTTGATATATTTTGATTTAATAAAAATGCAATTTGCAATACAGTGGGCCTCAGTGGCTTTAGCAGCCCCCTGGGTGGGCCTCAATGAAAAAGTTGGGGAACCCCTGCCCTAGGCAATTTACTTCCTGTCTAAATGATCGCATAGGCCTACAACCTCATGAACACAGGCGCTCGCAGCAGGATATAATTCTAATTAACATCGCATTTGTGCAGTTTCCCAGTTCTCAAACGCGCTCGTTCTCAATATTAACAACGCATTTGTACAGTTTCCCTGTTCTCAAACGCGCTCGTTCTCAATATTAACAACGCATTTGTACAGTTTCCCAGTTCTCAAACGCGCTCGTTCTCAATACAACTAACGCATTTGTACAGTTTCTCAGTTCTCAAACGCGCTCGTTCTCAATGCAGCTGTCGCGCCTATGGCCAATATTGACCGACATAAATGTAAAAGTGCACCCACTTAACCTCATCGGAAAGAACAACAAATCGCCGAGTTGGCACGGACAAAACGGTGCGAGTGCCGACGATTGGTCGATATTGCGTGGTTTCACCACTGCGCTACCTGTTGACCAACTAGCTCCGATTGTCCTCAAATAACCAACTTCAACGCCGTCTCGTGTTTACGTGTGAGATCCCTCCACGCCTCCCCACGCTTCCCACCGCTTCCCCGCCTTTCCCCGCCTCGCCTCATTCGACCGTGTTTTCGACATCTCCGCGTGGCTGCTGTCAGTAATTCGTCGTCGTCCATCATCACGCCATTACATCCCAGTCTCATTACCACCTGGTCTCTTTCCTACATATGTTGTTTGTTTCAATCTGATAATTGCTGCTAACACTGCACACAATGAGTAGCAGTCATGTAGACTTCGATCAATGATTGCCGTCTGTCTAAATTCGTGTTTACGTGTCTGGGTGGTTTGTAAATACAAGTTTAGTTTTTATCTATTTATGTAATTGACAATGAGTGAGTGGATATGTACATGTACTATGCAAGTATTTTTTCACTAAGCAAATTGGAAACTGTTGCAGTGTTTTAACATCCGTAATTAATTAATTAATTTCCGGTTGTTTTGTAATTAATTAATTTCCATTTGTTATTTCGATACGTTTTATTTGCACATGTTCCAGTCCAATCTGTGTTTGGGCGTAGGTGTGGGAAATAAAAAAACATAAATTGTACTTGTTTCTTTATATTCCTATAACAACCACAGCAATAATAAAAGCAAACAGTTTAGAGCATTAGGACGGGCATTCGCTGTCACGTGGTAGCCCGTCCCAATACAATTAGAACATCGTGATGAAAGCGAGCATTACTAGCAAATATAAAGACATAGACGTGACCATTTCTACAACATTATGCAGTGATGTTGTGACGTTGCCTGGGATATGAAGTGGCTGTGGACACTGGGACAACAGTGAGGAGTGGTTAGGGACACTGCGACAAAAGTGAGGGGTGGCTAGGGGCTCGGGGACAAGAGTGAGGAGTGATTAGGGACAATGGGACAAGAGGGAGGAGTGATTAGGAACACAGGGACAACAGTGAGGAGTGGTTATGGACACTGGGGCAACATTGAGGAGTGACAAGGTACACGAGGACAACCTAATTCTGCGACAACAGTGAGGAGTGATTATGGACACTGGGACAAGAGTGAGGAGTGATCAGTGACACTGGGACAACAGTGAAGAGTGTTTAGGGACACTACGGCAAGAGTGAGGAGTGATTAAGGACACTGGGACAACAGTGAGGAATGATTAGGAACACTGGGACAACAGTGAGGAGTGGTTAGGGACACAGGGACAACATTGAGGAGTGACAAGGTACACGGGGACAACCTAATTATAATCTAAGCTTTATTTTCAAAGTACTAGAAAAAGTTGTAGCAAGCCGTCTAAGGTCTCATATTGAGTCACATTGTGTGTTAAATGCATTACAATCAGCTTACAAACAGTTTCATTCTACAGAGACTGCTCTTTTAAAAGTACACAATGATGTTATTCTAAATATGGACAAAGGTAAAGTAACAGCGATTACCTTGCTTGATTTATCAGTGAGGAGTGGATTGGGACACGGGGACAACAGCGAGGAATGGCTAGGAACACGGGAACGGAATGAATGGTAGAAAAACGAAAGGACGTGATCAGATAGAGTTCCATATCAACCAATCCCGAATTGCATAATCTTACAGAGAGCAAAGGGTATAATCAGTGAATGGTCAGTATCGATCAGCTCCGAATGAATGTTACACAGAGAGAACAAAGGATACGGTCAGACGGAGGTCGGTGTCAGCCAACCTTCTAAAGGCTAATTGTTTTTAACAAGTCTACAGTAACTAATAGGAGGCCATTATTACGCCGCCTGTCTCGGACATGAAGGCCGACTTTTGTCCGGTCAAGAATCATGCCATGAACAGGTTTATTAGGCGACTCACAACTACGATGAAATTAGCTTTGTTCTGGCCGCCGTCTTACGTGACCAGTGGTAACCCGTGTAATAAAGTCAATTAGGAACGTCAAATTGAAGCACACAGATGGCATGTTGATGGCAGACGACGTTCACCGCGAGGACCCAGACACGCACCAAGCAAGTGTTTGTAATCGTAGCTGGCCAGGCACACAGTGAGCTGCTCTTGTAATTCGAACGGATTATAGTAATTTCCAAGTGTTATTAACTAGTCGACTCCGATTACTTCGCTGACTCATTGGAGCGACTGGGCGGCGTGAACGGATGTCACACATCACTGATTACTATTGCAAAATGACATACTTTCCCAGTCTACATTTACCTGCTTTGACAGTCACCGACTACAGTAAGCTGATAATTATGTGCATAGCAACAGCCACGAACAATCTGACTCTTTGCTAACAAATAGAAGTGCCACGAAGTTTTGCCAATTTCTCGTTGTGACATTTGTACACAGGCGCCGACAAATTGGACGACTTGTTTGGTGACACTTTTGGTCGAATGTCGATTGACATATGTTACGTCATTCGTATACAGTCTTGTGCATCTAAGCACAAGCTGGTGCAATTTCTGGCAGATTCTACAACAAATTTAAGTATTTTATTCTGAATTACAATATACGGGTTGGTTTTCTACCCGATATAAAACATAGGCCGTAATTCAACAGGATGATGAATAAGTGACCTGCTCTCAAACAGATTGTGTATGTGGCAACAAGCAATATATATATATATATATATATATATATATATATATATATATATATATATATATATATATGTATGTATATATATTATATATATATAAGGATAATATATATATATATATATATATATATATATATATATATATATATATATATATATATATATATATATATATATATGTATATATATATATATATATATATATATATATATATATATATATATATATATATATATATATATATATATATATATATATATATATATATATATATATATATATATATATATATTATATATATATATATATATATATATATATATATATTATATATATATATATATATATATATATATAACATGTAGCTAAACACTGAACACTGATTACTGATAAGCAGCATCACACTCTTCGATCAAAGAGATAGGACACATGGATCTAATTTTTAACAAATTATTTATTATTTATAGCATAACCTTTATTTTGGCAATGTAAGCGCATCATCAAACCAATGATGTGTTGTCTTGGTAGTACAAGTGCAAGTAAGTATTTCGTCAACGTACAACTTATAAATGATACCCACAGACACACAGTACTAGATTACCATGTGTTGCTGTCCTCTTGCGACCGGCCGTTAACCATACCGAACGGCTAGACGGCTCGAACAAGCGCCAACAACTGTCCAAATGATCTATGCGTTAGTCTATGTATACACATGTTATGCCGTTACTTACGTTCAACTACCACTGGTGCTTGCTAACTGGCGAACGTTGCCACGATCTTCTCCGCAACCGATAAGTTCAGCAAGGTGGTCCACCGCGCGGCGCCGCTCAGCGACAACAAGAAGGGCATCTTGCTGGAATCTACTGACTACCACTTCTGCCACCAGACGGCACTATGTGTCTATTTTGGCCTTATTGATTAAACTTGGGCAGGTAATCCCAGGTATACAAATGCACATTTCTCTGTCTACCTGCCTGCCTGCCTGCCCGAGGGGGTACTGCCACACTAAAGCGGTAGGGGTGTGCCGCCAGAGCCCCATGGAGCACATGAAGAGAGAGAAAAATCAAGACATTTATGGTCACCAAGAGAGAATTATTGAACCATTTATATAATATCTATAAGTGTAAGGTAAGCCCGGGCTGAACGTTTTCATTGGGAAATTTCCTTTTCAATGAAAGAGAGAATTATCAGGTTTAATTGGGGCACAAAGAGAGAAAATTTACATTTTTTCTTCGGACACAGAGAGATAAATGGTCATAAACAGGGGCATTTGCGCGGAACATACATGTATACCTCAGTATAGGGAGTACCCTCCCTCCCGGCCTGCCTGCCTGTGCCCGCCCGCCCGCCCGCCCGCCCGCCCGCCCGCCCGCCCGCCCGCCCGCCCGCCCGCCCGCCCGCCCGCCCGCCCGCCCGCCCGCCCGCCCGCCCGCCCGCCCGCCCGCCCGCCCGCCCGCCCGCCCGCCCGCCCGCCCGCCCGCCCGCCCGCCCGCCCGCCCGCCCGCCCGCCCGCCCGCCCGCCCGCCCGCCCGCCCGCCCGCCCGCCCGCCCGCCCGCCCGCCCGCCCGCCCGCCCGCCCGCCCGCCCGCCCGCCCGCCCGCCCGCCCGCCCGCCCGCCCGCCCGCCCGCCCGCCCGCCCGCCCGCCCGCCCGCCCGCCCGCCCGCCCGCCCGCCCGCCCGCCCGCCCGCCCGCCCGCCCGCCCGCCCGCCCGCCCGCCCGCCCGCCCGTATGCCTCGGTGTCTGCTCGACCACTCAGAATAGTTCAGTTGAGATGTGTTGAGCTGAGGTAAAGGCTATTTACGATGGCCAACTTGCCATCTCGTATCTTCCAGGGCCAAAGCGTCCCCAACAACACGGATCCCACTAGCACAGCGCCAGTAGGGCAACTTGTCACTTTTCTCGTCACGTTCGAAGCCAGAATCGCAATTACTTAAATACTTACTTATTTACTTACTTATTTATTCTCTACGCACCCCAGTTGGTGCACGTGGCCACGCGATTACCCCCGTTGAATGATGCTATGCCATAAATCAATGCACACAACCAGTCTGCAGCAGTCGAACTATGGATAATAAAATTATTATTCGGCGGCAGCGTGTCAAGACTGACATCCATAAACTCAGTCACGGACGTAGCCTACAGAGACGTCAGATCGCATTAGCCTTGAAGGGAAACATCATATTGTAAGGCTTCCCTGACGAGGTCACCTCGCAATTAGGGTAGGGTCTCTTTTGCCCAGTCCCGTGGGTAACCCTAATACCGAGGTCCCACTGTACATGATGCATTGGGGCAGTGGGCAGGTCCAATGGACCTGTACAGGATGGAATAAGACGCTCCCGCCTCCACGAGTCTACCATGTATGGGTAAAATACGGTGATGTTAACATGACATCACAGGGCGGATGTCTTCCTCGATGAAGTCAACGGCCAGGACGGAAGAGCTCCAAGATGAGTTCAACGACCACGTGTTCAGGACCAAGGCGAGCCACATTGTTTTGGTGGATATCGGCTGTGGTCAACCAGCCTGGAGAGGGATGGGCTCCGCTAGGTTGTAAATCTGCCCTAGACACACCATGATCGTGAAATCCAGTTTGAATCACATAAAGGATCGGTCGCAGCCCGGGTCAACAATGACCGCGCCTCCCGCCGTACACCAGGACGGGGGTGTTAAGTAAGCTTCTGGTCCCCCTACCAACAAAATACGTGGAAGAAACGACATCACCATCGACGCATGGAACGTCAGGACATTGAGAGATGCAGGAAAACTGAAAGAACTCACACATGAGCTGGAAATATACAGATGAAAGCTGCTTGGACTCGCTGAAATGCGATAGAAAAGCTTTGGTGAAACATCGACCGAAGAAGGACACAAGGTCTACTTCAGTGGCAAGAAGGACAAACACGAACATGGCGTTGGGTTTCTTATTCACAAAGACATCGTGAACACTGTCATGGGTTGTCGTCCTATCTCCAGCAGGCTCATCACCATCCGCCTGAAGGCAACTCCCTTCAACATGACAGTCATACAAGTTTATGCCCCAACGTCTGATTATGACGACAGTGAGGTGGAAGATTTCTATGGCCAGCTGCAAGAAGTCATAGAGGAAACGCCAACGAAAGACAATCTTATTGTACTAGGAGACTGGAATGCAAAAGTGGGAAAGGATGCGCAGACCAAAGTGGGAAAGGATGCGCAGACCAACTGGTGCTGACCTTTCTACAAAGCGGAAACAAATGAGAGAGTTCACAGGCTCCGCGAATTTGCATTGTACAATGAGCTGATGATGGTTAACACATTTGGCCCACACAAAACATCTAGAAGACGGAACTGGCACAGCTCAGATGAAAAACATCACAATCAGATCAACTACATCTTGGTGAAACGGCGCTTTCACACAGGAGTGAACTTTGCCAGGACAAGAAGCTTTCCAGGAGCAGATATCGGAAGTCATCATGACTTGCTGATGACAACCTTCCACATTCGCCTGAAGGGGATCAGCAAACCAAAGCCAACAAGAATCAAATTTGACGTCGAGAAACTTAAGGATCCTGATGTAGCAGAAGCATTCAAAGCAATGATAGGTGGGAAATTTGCACCCCTTATCATACTGGATGATAAAGATACCGACGTGAACTTGCTGACCAACACCTTCAACAAAATAGTGACCGACACAGCGAGCAAGATCATTGGAAAACACCGTCGGACAAAGAAACCATGGGTCACAGCAGACATCCTAGATCTCTGTGACAAAACAAGGGAATTAAAAAATAGAAAATGTGATCCTGAAGGTGCAGCAAAATACAGAGAAGTCAACAAGAAGATCAAACAAGATATGAGAAGAACAAAAGATAACTGGATAGCAGAACAATGCTGTGAAATTGAAGACAGCTTGAGCAAGAACAAAAGCAAGAAGGCTTATCAAATAGTGAAAGACCTGACATCTACTACCCAAGACAAATCAGGGAAATGCCTGACAGCAGAACAACAGATCGTCAATCGATGGACAGAATACTACTCAGAACTGTACAGCCACAACACCAACGGAGACCCAGTAGTACTAAATTGTCCACAGACTACTGAAGAGGACGACTACCCCATTCTTCGTGAGGAAATGGAGGCTGCAGTAAAGTCTGAAAAAAGGAAAGTCAGCTGGAATTGATAACATACCAGCAGAACTAGTTCAAGCTGGGGGAGAAGCCTTGATTACCACACTTACAACAATCTGCAACACGATCGGGCAGTCAGGAGAATGGCCCACCCCATGGACTCTGATCATCACACTTCCCAAGAAAGGCAACCTACAGATGCACCAAAATTACAGAACAATCAGCCTCATCAGCCACCCGAGCAAAGTCACGTTGAAGATCCTACTCAACAGACTCAAACCCCAGGCAGAAGAGATCATCGCTGAAGAACAAGCGGGTCGGGTTTTCGAGCAGGACGGAGCACCAGTGAACATATCTTCAACCTTAGAATCCTTTGCGAGAAACACCTTCAACATCAGCAAAGCCTATGTCATGTCTTCATAAATTTCAAGAAGGCCTTTGATAAGGTATGGCATGCGGCCCTATGGGCAACCATGAGGAAGTACAACATTGGCTCCAAGCTTGTCCGAACCATTGAACACCTATATGACAATGCCACCAGTGCATAGGAGACTGGTTTCGAACAACAGTCGGAGTTCGACAAGGATGCCTACTATCACCAATGCTCCTCAACATTTTTCTCTAACGAAGCTGTCCGCAACAAGATCAAACAAGCCATTGGACCATATGACCTTACAACAGTTAAGAAGCGTAAACTGCAGTGGTACGGCCATGTATCACGATCATCTGGCCTTGCAAAGACTATCTTGCAAGGTACCGTAAGAGGGGGAGACGAAGAGGTAGACAGAAGAAAAGGTGGAAAGACAACATCAAAGAGTGGACAGGAATGTAGTTCGCTGACTGCCAGAGGGCTGTCGAGAACAGGGAAACGTGGATAGAGCTGTTTAGAAAGTCATCAATGGTGCCCCAACGATCCTTACGGGTTATTGGAATGTGAAGTGAAGTGATAGAGTGTGTAGCCATTTACCCTTAATGGGGGCTCATTGCCTCACCATACCCTGCACATTTGAACAACAACCAGCTAAGGTAACTGATCTACATTTATAAAAACGTTTTCAATTAAAAATCTCGTTCAATTAAATGATTTCAATGTATGACAAATATGCATACAGTTGATAAAAAAGTAATGTTCAACATAATCTTCAATAGTTTTCATTTATACTTTTTCTTCTCCATGTAAATATTGAAAATTTGAAAAAGCCAACATAACACATGAAATTATAGCATATTCCCCGACAGAACAACTTTGTCCCCAGGCAACAGGACAAGCAGCATAGTTAAGTCATCCCAAAATGTTTTTTTAATGGCAAAATATCGCGTATAACTAAGATTATTGTGTGCCTTTTCACTGTACTGATGATTGAACATGCTTGTTTACAAGCATGCCATACGTGTTTTCTGTAAATGCGTATGTTTCATTCTAAAGTTCATATAAATCTGTATCATTTGCACCAAGGCATACTTTGTTATACACGTGTATGATGAAACCTGCATGCCTTTATTATCGTCGCGACAAAGAATAAGGTTGGTAGTTCGTTCGTCATGAAAGTGTCTATCGTGCGTGGTTTATAATCCCGCCACACACATACCGACTATTAGTCGCCAACAGTTTCTCTGCCGACAACTACCCATCGGCCGACCGTCGGCCGACCAATTTTTCAGATGCCAGATGTCCACAAAAAGTGTTGGCAACTGTTGGTGAAGAGCATACACATAAGGACTACATTTCGTTGCCAACTGAGCAAGTCGTCGCCAACATGTTGGCAATTGAAGAATCGGTATGTGTATGGCGGGCTTAATTAGTCTGTCTCTTGGTTTTACACTGTTGTGATGAAGTAATTATCTTGTGACACATTTTCCGTATATTCATAAAATCCATACAAAAAGGATGCGACCGTACGACCCACGCTATTCTCCAAATCCGTGAAATCCACACGCTGTAGCAAGTCTGCAGTAGGTGTAAGTTGACGAAACGGTATGTCCGGATGTTATTGGGTCACACCCATGATGTCAGCGTGCTGCAAGAGCAGACCTCTTTGTGTATCTCTCTGGTCTGGCTGTGAATGGCAGCTCGTTGATGCGCCATGCGTGCGTGCATCCAAGTGTGTATCGACGTCAGAGACCCGACAAACGACACCTAACTGGCTCTGAGAGTCCGTCCTGCTACGAGTAACCGCATGAAGACAACCCAGACATTTCGCCGGAGTAATCCACGGGGAAGCAATCCAGATACTTCCCAGAATAACTCCGAGAAACCATCAAAGAAAAACACCAGGACATTAAAAACAGGCATAGCCCTCAACATATCTTTCTTATCAATCCTAAGTCCTACAAATATTAAATTTGTAGCAAATTAATAAGTATAATAATGTTAGAAGGAAATGATCAATTACGAAAAGTAACACGAACCAAGATGGCCGCCAAAGACAAGGCTATTTCTAGAGACAACGAGGAGACATTTTAAGTGTCTTGCCAATTAAGTTCTATTTCAATCTGAACTAAAAGAGATCATAACAATTTAACAACAACAACAAAAATTTTCTTTATACAGAAATGTTACTTACAGAAACATATTTTCGTCATGGACAACATATGCCATATGTAAATAATTGAACATTATCAATCATTCTAGTTCAAGTTCTTCATCGTGCATAGTGTCAGTGGTGTGCCAATTTACGCATACATCAACCAAAACCTTTTCCAGATATTTTGACACAAGACACTGGAAATAAAACAAAAACCAAATGAAAAACATTGCATATAAAAATGTAGTTACTTGTCTATTACATTATAGGCGGCCACAAAAATATAAATTTGTTATGTATAATCCTCATTCAGATATGGAATTTTTAATGTGCTTAGAATGATAATATATAAGTAAAACTTGTGAAGCAATCCCAATGTGCACGCTCTTTTTTTAATATAGGGGTTATGTCAGTAATTTAATTCGTTACGACGTGGGATTTATTTATATAATCCTTTAACGGCTCTGTGTTTACTAAATTTTTTATTTTGTTTTATATTTTGTTTTTCTGTTAATTTTCACATTGTTTGTGCTATTTCTAAATTTTTATTATTTCAACTATTTTTATTTTACCCATGGTTGCGTACAATCAAATCACATGTTTACTTTTACTATCTTTTGAGAGAGAAAACAATGTGTCTTTGAACATGATTTATGTCAAAATAATACGTACGAAAGATTAAATCCTGGAAGGCACGACCTTGGAATTGTAAATTACCTAAATGGTAACGCACAAGGCTCGTCGTTTTCAGCGTGCCCTCCGGTTTTAAATGCCAATAACGCATTTATTTCGTTGTTTAACAAACAGTGCTGCAAGTTACTCTCAGAAATAGGATATGACATTTTATAAATGACAATATTTTCCTGCGACCAAATCCTACCTTCCCTGGATAAAGGCTGGGATCGTATCTGCGAGTAGAAAGTTGTTTCCTGGATCAGATTAAAAAAGACAGAGAGACATTTGAGGCAAGTGTGTGTCCAGTGTGTCGCCGAGTGATGTCTGTCGCCAGAAGGAACAAATAACAAGTCGTACATAACAGCAGCATGTAGGAAGCAGGCACATCAATAGGTCTACATCTCGTCAGAGAACCGGCATAACGACAGCTGCTGTTTATGAATGTGCACTGGCTCTGCTAGAATAGTTGGCTTAAAATAGAACTCTTAGCTTTAGTCCGCTTTACATATATCCTTGTCTGAGCTGTGCAGCTGTGTCAGCGTAGGTGGCTGCAAACATCGCCAAACGTGTCACTTGCCATAATATTAAGTAGACATCTGTAAACTGTCGTATTCGAAAGTAACTTTTTGGCGCTTTTTCGTGGTAGCACCGTAATCACGTATACAAGAAAGCAGTGGTTACGAACGTTATCATGTATACAAGAAAGCAGTGGTTACGAACGTTATCATGTATACAAGAAAGCAGTAGGTACGAACGTTATCATGTATACAAGAAAGCCGTGGGTACGAACGGTAGCTTTGAATTCTGCAAACACACTCAGCAAAATGGCGTTGATAACCATTTTTAAATATACTTATTCTTATCAGAGGTAGTCCAGCAAATGTAGATAGCTCTCTACACTTTGAGCGGTCTGAGGTGGCCATTTTAAATTGCAGGAGTTTCCCAGACTAATATGCCATATTTTACATGTAGTATCTCACGGTGATAGAGCTCAGAAAAAGCATCGACAAACCACCGCATCTATCATTTCTAAAGATGGCGGCCTTCTACAAGTATCTGGTGTCAATATTTCGTATCCCATACATATTTCGTATCCCAAAAATGTTTCGTTATGTATTTATCTTGATGATGTTATGACAAAGTCATAGTTCTTGGTAGCGAACGTTTTTAATGACAAGGTCTCAAAACGGACACAGCCGCTAGGGGCCTGCACGTTTAGACGCTACATGGATAATGTAACATCCTCCTTCCTAAACAAAACTAAGTCATTGCACACAATCTAAAAAATATAATCTGTCAACTCGCTGTTCCCGCCGCTTGACAGTTTCTCCACTATTGCTGTCAGCGTCATTCCAATCGGGAAGAGGGAAGTTATATCAACTGACCCATCCATAAGCTGTGCTTCAGTGTGTCCCGTGCTGTCCCGATTCAGCGTCACAAACAGGTCTTTATCTTGTGCTTTCTTTAGGAGCACAGCATTCTCGTCCGGCGTCCACTCTGCGTTGTTATCAATTCCTGCCAGACAGCAGTGCAAACGGTGCCTGTCGTAAGAACTTTCATAGTATCATCGGTACTACTGCGTACACAACATTCCCCCCTCGTTTTTGGTCAACGAGCACGAGTTTGTCTTAGTGTGGACTGTTATATGTAGCTGCGAGTGATATCATCAGCTCTACCAAGTCAGCCTCCTGTTCTGTCAGTTGGACGTAGAATGGATTGAAAACTTCAGTTACAAACCCTAGCTGTTCGTTCGACGGCAATATCACCTCCGGGTATTTACTGGCACCACGTACGGGCATTTCTGTATCTGATTCATTCAAAGATTCATTCAAATATATATATATATATATATATATATATATATATATATATATATATATATATATATATATATATATATATATATATATGTATGTATGTATGTATGTATGTATGTATGTATGTATATATGTATGTATATATATATATATATATATATATATATATATATATATATATATATATATATATATATATATATATATATATATATATATATATATATATATATATATATATATATATATATATATATATATATATATATATGAATGAATCTTTGAATTAATCAGATACAGAAATGCCCGTACGTGGTGCCAGTAAATACCCGGAGGTGATATTGCCGTTTTGTTGGATCACAAACTTATGTGAATCATTCATCGAAGCTACTAAATATAACCAGCTGTGCACGATCAATTACTGGGGTACACATCGTCACACTCGGGTTGCTAATTAGTTGGAAACAAACAATTGTGTCTTTCAATACGACGGAAGTTCCCTCTATAGTTATCTTTTCTGTCGCTTGACTGTGACAACATTTTCTCGCCCGAAGGCACATCTCGAACAGTCAGTTAGGTTGTCTGGCATGGTGGCGAATCAGTCGGCTGAAAGACGCACGTTGTCACAGAAATACACGTTGGGTGAAAAGTGGTGTAAGGAAGACTTCGTTCTGCAGTCGATCGTAGTGGCAAGAATGTCACGTATCGATTCCGCTTGAGTACATAGCTAGCACTATAGAATATATTCAATAGTTTCACCTACCATTATTCCACACGAATTGCTGTGTAACATATGTTATATTTCATTGATACTAATAACATAATATATAACCAGAGCGTTCGGTCGTCTGCATTTAAAGGAGACGAATTCCTTTGTCTGATACCGCAAATAATCATAATACATAACATAATAAATCTTTACACTTGGTCTAAGTTAGTTGTATATCGAAAGCACACGCAGCTCCGTATTGCTGTGTTGTGCCTTTCTTGAAACAACACCCCTGATCGGTGGCAGTGTATAGCTTCAGCAGGCGTCGAAGGAATGGGACAGTGGATGAACAATATCCTGCTAAACGATGATGTATCAACATGTGCTGATGCAAAACTGTCACAGTGTTGTGTGACAATCACTGATGCGCTTACAAACTACAAAATTAATTGTTCAGAATTTGGACCAATCACGTGACAGCGGAAGCATCAGCAGATAACTCCTAGTCTCCTACGCTGATGGCGTGACTTCCTGTTCGCTGGCAGGTCCAGTACAAATGACTAGTTTTCGCTTTCACCGCTACACTCCTCATATGCAAGGCCTTGCACCAAGCTACATCACAGATGTGCCAACATTCCACGTACCACGCCGCAATCTTCTTTCTACATATACATGTCTGCTGGCGGTTTCTAAGTACTAAGCACATATTTCATCAAGTTTAAGACATCTTTGATGAACATATCAAAACTTCACGATTGTTTCAGATACACATGCCTTCTCGGCAACTATAGTCATTCATGCATGTTATTATTATAGTGTAACTTTTTTATTCAGGCATTTAACTAGTTTTTATATTTTAATAATTTTTAATATGTAATAATTTTAATGATTGATTATATATATATATATATATATATATATATATATATATATATATATATATATATATATATATATATATATATATATATATATATATATATATATATTGTACACAATTGTGAATGGAATATAAATTATTAAATGGATTATGAAATAGTGAATGGCAATATATATGATGCGACTTCTACTTGATTGAAATATGCACACAGACATATGCACTCACGCACACACGCACACACGCACACACGCACTCACGCACACACGCACGAACATCGACATTTGAATGAATCGTGCAATATTTATTAATTGTTCAAATAGGGCTGTGTCATAAAGATTTAACAAAATTGCTACCCATGGCAAAACACAGATGAGTCCAACCACTTTTCTTCTATGTGTAGCTCGCCCTTCTGAGATATCTGCCGAGCCGCCCGAGCGTTGTTGCAGTTGTAACATCTTGCCCCAATACAATTGTAACAACTTGCTCCAAGCACAATTTTTGCAGTTGAACGTACGTGGACAATAGCAAATCCTGAATTTCGGTTTAACTTCTACTTGGCATAACCCTATATAGTATATAGTATATATGTTTCAAGTTGTATTCACGAAACATAAAAAATGGTTGCATTGTATGATATTATGTAGGCATGACAAAAACAGTTTTAGGTGGTTAAAAAGTCGTTTTTCCTCACACCTCGTTAATTTTGTCTTCTTAGCTCCCTATTTTTGGACAGTGTGTCCGCTGGTGGACGTCCAACCAACTACTGTCGATTGTGACTCCATGTGTGTTATGTTTTCGTAAAACGACTTTGTAACAACGTGCTTTTGTGTACAACTAGCCCCCAACTGAAATAATGTACTAAAGAACAAGTACTTGTACTCAACCTGAAGCCTGGCATGCGTGCGCATGTGTGGCATGCATGTGTGAGTTCACATGCCTGCCTTCTTATTTGTATTGTAAAAATATTTCCAGAGAACGCGAAAAAAGCACAGTTGGTTTATCTATGGATTGTATTTGCAACGTACTACAAGAGTACTAATTACAAACAGTACACTGCCGAGTTGTGTGAATTATAACATTTCACTATAACGACGTCTAGCTGGACAGGCCGCACGCTAATTAAACTAGATTCAATCACAAAGTTGTCAAAAGACAATACTAGGGCGAGCAATAAAAGGGGTCTAAAGAAGCATGTCACAATACACTATCGTTCATCTCTATATGAGAGGTTTAGTGCCTTTGAGCCCATCTGTTGACTAACTCATCATCACAACACCTGCTCATAGAATAGCGGGAGACTCGTCATAGAAAAGCGGGAACCATCCGAGATAAGATGGAACCATAGGGGTCTACTCCTCCACAGGGGTCTACCCCTCCACATGGGTGTACTCATCCAGATGGGTCTACTCCTCCACAGGGGTCTACCCCTCCACATGGGTCTACGCTTCCACAGGGGTCTACTCCTTCACATGGGTCTACTCCTCCAAAGGGGTCTACTCCTCCATAAGGGTCTACTCCTCCACAGGGGTCTACTCCTCCAAAGGGGTATACTCCTCCATAGGGGGTCTACTCCTACACAGGGGTCTACTCCTCCACAGGGGTCTACTCCTCCACAGGGGTCTACTCATCCATAGGGGTCTACTCCTCCACAGGGGTCTACTCCTCCAAAGGGGTCTACTCCTCCATAGGGGTCTACTCCTCCAAAGGGGTCTACTCCTCCATAGGGGTATACTCCTCCACATGGATCTACTCCTCCATAGGGGTCTACTCCTCCAAAGGGGTATACTCCTCCATAGGGGTATACTCCTCCACAGGGGTCTACTCCTCCACAGGGGTCTACTCCTCCACATTAGTCTACTCCTCCAAAGGGGTCTACTCCTCCATAGGGGTCTGCTCCTCCACAGGGGTCTACTCCTCCACGGGGGTCTACTCCTCCAAAGGGGTCTACTCCTCCATAGGGGTCTACTCCTCCACAGGGGTCTACTCCTCCAAAGGGGTCTACTCCTCCATAGGGGGTCTACTCCTACACAGGGGTCTACCCCTCCACATGGGTCTACTCCTCCATAGGGGTCTACTCCTCCACATGGCTCTACTCCTCCACAGGGGTCTACTCCTCCACAGGGGTCTACTCATCCATAGGGGTCTACTTCTCCACAGGGGTATACTCCTCCACAGGGGTCTACTCCTCCACAGGGATCTACTCCTCCACAGGGGTCTACTCCTCCACAGGGTTTACTCCTCCATAGGGGTCTACTCCTCCATAGGGGTCAACTCCTCCACAGGGTTTACTCCTCCATAGGGGTCTACTCCTCCATAGGGGTCTACTCCTCCACATGGTTTACTCCTCCATAGGGGTCTACTCCTCCATAGGAGTCAACTCCTCCAGGGGGTCTACTCCTCCACAGGGGTCTACTCCTCCACATGGGTCTACTCCTCCACAGGGGTCTACTCCTCCAGGGGGTCTACTCCTCCATAGGGGTCTACTCCCCCACATGGGTTTACTCCTCCATAGGGATCTAGTCCTCCATAGGGGTCTACTCCTCCACAGGGGTATACTCCTCCACAGGGGTCTACTCCTCCACAGGGGTCTACTCCTCCAGGGGGTCTACTCCTCCATAGGGGTCTACTCCCCCACAGGGGTTTACTCCTCCATAGGGATCTAGTCCTCCATAGGGGTCTACTCCTCCACAGGGGTATACTCCTCCACATGGGTCTACTCCTCCACAGGGGTCTACTCCTCCACATGGGTCTACTCCTCCACAGGGGTCTACTCCTCCAGATGGGTCTACTCCCCCACAGGGGTTTACTCCTCCATAGGGATCTAGTCCTCCATAGGGATCTACTCCTCCACAGGGGTCTACTCCTCCACAGGGGTCTACTCCTCCATAGGGGTCTACTCCTCCATAGGGGTATACTCCCCCACAGGGGTCTACTCCTCCAAAGGGGTATACTCCTTTATAGAGGGTCTACTCCTCCATAGGGGTTTACTCCTTCACAGGGGTCTACTCCTCCATAGGGGTCTACTCCTCCATAGAGGTCAACTCCTCCGCTCAACTTTCGTCGATTTTAGAGGACTCAACGTGCTAGGAATATAAATAACATGTGCTTCGAACGGCCTCGTGAGCAACAAATATAAAGAAAAAAGAAAAAGGTACGTTCTTATATAGCGCGGTATCCGGTCCATAAGACTGCTCAAAGCGCTTTCCAATTCACCCCCTGGCAGACCTGTTCATTCCAAGGCCATCTCAACTTCTTTGGGAAGTATTCAGCCACGCTGCAATTGCTGCGCGAAGGCTATTCGTTCACATATCCACCACTGTCTGTATTGCCAGGTACTCATTTATACAGCTGAGTGAACTGTGGCAACGCGGGATGATCAAACTGGCCAAAGGTTCGAAGCGACCGCAGTGGGATTTGAAACCGGGTTCTCTCGATTGAGAGTCCGGCCTTCTAACCGGTATGCTATCGCGCCCCACAATATATCCATTTTACCACAATAAAGAACAATTATGAAGTCTACGAAACGCGGGAAAAGTCGTCAAAAAAATCGGGAAAGCTGGAACGAGGCGAAAAAACCGATATTTCACCGCCCAAAAGCAGTTATGCTGATACCTGTGCAGTAGTGTGTAATCCTATAGATGTGCAAACTATCAAAAACATCAAACTATACAGATACAGACGCTATCATATAGGCCTACACCGTAGCATATCTTATCATGCGATCTTATTTTCCCGCCAATTTAGACGTCTGTCAATGTATATATAATACACGTAGGAACTTTACATACGTGTCTAAATTTGCGAGAAATAAGATCGCACCACGGCAATTAGGGAAGACACAGGAACGGTTCATCCGGGGCAAACTGGGCTCACGAATGCCGTACAGCGGGGACGGTATTGTCGCTTTGTGTCGCTACTGAACACAATATGTGTGGTTCGATACCGCGTCCTCGTATTCTCCTCCGTTGCCTATCTGCCTGACAATATCAGTGGACACCACGAAACGTTGCCAAACAAACAGACTTCGCAGTCACGGGCTTGAAAACACTAGCGACCGAACTTACTATGGATGCGGCCTGCTACGCCGCTGTGCACTGTACACTTCGCCTGGAAACATTGCTCTGATTCCACAAATTGTCGCATAATGATAATGTTATGGACACCGTTCGCCGTCAAGCCTCTCCTAGCATGCATGCAACGTCAAAACACAAAGTCTACCCATGACACCTTTTATTTAGTCAAAATTAATATGGATAATCGATTAAATAATAAATAAAACTAAGACACAGTGCCGTACTATTAACGGAGTTGTCGAACGAAAACTGCTGTCACAGAACGTCGAAGTGGTATATCGCGACGACTCTGATAGGTAAAGGTAAGGTAAAGTCATCCCCCAGGCATTACGCCCTAGGAAGCCATGAAGGCTTATATGGCCAGTGCTTAAACCTGGTTTCTATAGTGCGAAGCAACTTAGAGTGCAGTTATACTGACCCTCCTGGACGGGACACTAGTCCATCGCCTCTGATAACACAGCGTTATTGTTTCGAAAATTATGCATGATTTCATGCAAATGTATTTAGATTTTTCACCAAATAAAGTGTTTATATGCGCAGATTACTTTACAATCCGGTGTAACTCAGAAAAGAACGCTTATCGCTCCGTGCCGTTCATGTGAGTTGAAGGTTACACGTGCTTGGCCTCGGCGCCAACTACAAAACAAACAACAAACAGCGGCAATATCGACATCAACACCGCTGCTGGCAACCACCATATTTCACAAGGAAGGTATATACATATCATGGCCAAGTCACTGGCTGTTATTTCTAATAATCAGTCTTAGGTATTCACTTAGTAGCGCCAGCACTACGTCAGTGGGCAGCAAAGAGTGCCAAGGCCGAGCCCCCCTCGGACAGTTTGATTAACCATGACTAGTAAGTTAACCTTTCACCGAACACAAAACCACGAATTGTCTTTCACATTTACACACACGCACACGCACACGCACACGCAAACGCAAACGCAAACGCAAACGCAAACGCACACGCACACGCACACACACAAACACACACACGTGGCACGTGGACCAGCGGAGCCTTGTTGACTCGCTGCAGCCCACCCGGCCACCACAGCGCGTAGACGGGCCGCCTTCATCTAGTGAGTGACGTCAACGTCGGCCACACGTCTATTTCGGCGTTTCCTCATTTCACCAGCTGTTATCCTCTTAGCATAGATAAATAGTAATTAGATCATTAGTACTATATTTCTACGCTCTTACTTAGTATTCAATATCATGTGTGTGTGTGTGTGTGTGTGTGTGTGTGTGTGTGTGTGTGTGCGTGTGCGCGTGCGCGTGCGCGTGCGCGTGCGCGTGCGCGTGCGTGTGCGTGTGCGTGTGCGTGTGCGTGTGCGTGTGCGTGTGCGTGTGCGTGTGAGTGTGTGTGTGTTTGTGTGTGTGTGTGTGTGTGCGTGCGTTCGTGCGTGCGTGCGTGCGAGCGAGCGTGCGTGCGTGCGTGCGTGCGTGTGTGTGTGTGTGTGTGTGTGTGTGCATCAAACCAGGGCTATGGGTTAAAAAGTGAGGTTTAATGAGAAAACGAATATGTTAAAATTTCAGAGCAATCCGACACAAAGTTATTTTTGCACAGATACACAAATTTAACCCCAACAGTTCAATATCTATATATAATGTGATTTTTTTTAATGTGACCTATTCGTGAGACACGGTTTAATCACTAACATATTTAGCTCAATCAACAGGTTAGGATTCCCAAACCTAACGCTAACCCTAACTGAAACCCTATATCGAACCCAAACCAATATATAACCGAAACACACACACAACACTCATAGCACGCACGCACGCACGCACGCACGCACGCACGCACGCACGCACGCACGCACGCACGCACGCACGCACGCACGCACGCACGCACGCACGCACGCACGCACGCACGCACGCACGCACGCACGCACGCACGCACGCACGCACGCACGCACGCACGCACGCACGCACATTTATGCATTAATAAATCTATATACACCATCGGTAATACAAAGATGGTGACGCTTCTACGCCCCGAGATACCGATTCCCCGGAATGTGAACTCCCCGAGTTAAAACCGCTCCTGGGGCGGCATCCGAAAGATCCCAGACGGTCGGCTGCAGGTAAAAACGGCTGACGTGGCGCTCTCGGGCCTGCCGTTTACCTACCTGTATAAGGGGCCGACGAGCCGGCGATATGTGTATGCAGCACACGTAGTCAGCTTACACCCGAGTCTATATTTGCGATACCTACGTGGTTCATGTTACCACAGACGGGACAGGCTGCAAGCTTCGCCATTCCGTAACTATGCTAATTGTATCATTGTGCGACGTGAAGAAAGCATACAAGACGTTAGGCGCGGTTCGCAATTAACACTTGCAGGTTTTTATAGCCTCTCATGCGGACAAAATGCCCGTAGGAAAGACCTGCTCGGCCCTAGACTCACTTATCCAGGCTTCGCGCTGTGACGCCACCGTTTTTCGCACACATCTTCGCATGAATGCATAGTGTGTTATTCATTGTGACGGAAATCATGTACGCACCCAATTTCTGGGTGCATGCATAATTAGCTAATTACAATGTCTTCAGGGCATTTGGATAATTCATCAAATAAAAGTAAGCACTTTCATCCAAACAACCAGCATATTTACATTCACTACTCACTCCAGACAGTTTTGATCAATTAATTATAATCTTCTTTTTGTTCCCATTGTTAAGACAAATGTCGGAACTATAGCGTTTTAAGTTTCTGCACCGACTCTGTGGCCGATTGACTGCTGGCGCTTTACGGGAACGCTTACACATGGAGTGGTGACATTTGGTAACAACGAGTCCACGCCTCTGCTGCCAAACTCTCTTCCCGGCGGACTCACTAAGTTGAGCGAGAGTCGAATAAGCGAGACTACCTGGTGCCATTCGGCTATTTATAACCAGATCGTGTTTTAATCTCGAACAGAACGAGATTCGACAATGACTCAACCACATGACGCCATTTTGGCATAGTAATTTTGTGTCACGCCGTGGTTTTGATCGTGGCATCATCTATCGTAAGTTTTAACTTTTTGTTTATTTAAATTGTGTTTTGTTAGTACGATCATATTGCTAAGCACATTTTTGTGTGAAAGAGTTCGAAATCTTTCGGGTGTTGGTTTTATATAATTTTGAATTGAAACAAAAACATTCCAGTCACAATTTACAAAGCACAATTGGTAGCCATTTAAAAATAGCGAGTTTTATGTTTTCATGCACGTTGACAAAAATGTGCGTAATAGTGGAAAGTAACCATCAGAATAGGGTAATTGTCTTAGTGTGGAACAAAAAACTAACAAACATAGCTACACTTGCTTCTCTGAGTTGATGGTAATGTCTAATGACATTGGAATTGCGTATATTATGGTGAAATTAACATTTGTATTTTCGTCAATATTCTCCAAAGTTCGCTTCATGATTTGAAAATTAATTAATTGCAACACTTCAATTTTACCAGCATATTCCATTCACAAATTCAGCGATTGTAGTGATATACCCATTTTACTGCATGCAATGCGCGACATAACGCACACTTGGTGATCATCTTAAGGTACACCAAGGGGCGGATCTAAGCTTGTTGGCAGGGGGGTCTCAGTAGTCATATGTCATTCTATTTACGAACCGGGGGGAGGGGACGACACATGTGTCGTTCTACTTACATAAGGGTTAATATTAGTCGACTGCTAATGCTTCAAAAGCTTTCGACTACGTGAATCGAGAAGCGCTCTTCGCTATTCTCAAGAAAGTTGGATGTCCTCCAAACTTACTTGAGCTTATCAAATCATTCCACGAAAATATTGCAAGGCACTGCCCAAGTCGGTGGAATTATATCAGAACCCTTTCACATTCTAAATGGTGTGAAGCAGGGCTGTGTTCTGGCCCCAACTCTTTTATGGATATACTTCTCTGTAATATTGAGAGAAACAAACAAAATGTTAACGTTGCTAACCCTGGTGGTGGGCCTGAGAACCAGATTCGATGCCAATTTATTTTCTACATCACACCTGAAGACTAAGACCAAAACAGCAAGTTAGATGTGTGCAAGACCCTCTGTGCAGATGACTCTGCCATCTGCTCTCATTCCAAGGTATAGTTGCAGTCTATCATAGACGCTTGACAAGGAACTTAACACACGACCTGGTAAAGCTGCAACATCCTTTGGAAGACTCTCAAAAAGAGTTTGGTCCAACAAGAGCCTGACACTACATACAAAACTGTGTTTCATGTGTGCGTGCTCAGCATCCTTTTGCGTGATGCAGAGACCTGGACTACCTATCGTAAACAGGAATTGAAATTAAACAGTTTCCACCTACGCTGCCTACGTACTATCCTTGGCGTGAAATGGCAAGACAAAATTACCAACCTGGAAATCCTACAACGCTGCAACTCAACTCCACTGAGCAGCATTCTAAAACAGAGACGGCTACGTTGACTTGGTCACGTACACCCATTGACCGCCTTTCTAAACAAATGTTGTATGTATGGGGAGTTAACTGGAGGCAAACGACCAGTTGGCCGACCCAAATTGCGATACAAAGATGTCATAAAAAGAGACCTGAAAGATTATAGCATCGATCCTATGCACTGGCAAACAGTTGCCGAAGAACAACCTACCTGGCGAACCATAACCTAGGGGAGTCTTCAGAACCCTAAGACCCTCTGGATCCGTTGCTGAAACCAATTGTCAAAAAAATTTGCCCGTGTGAAACTTCGCACTGCTCGTAAGAGCTGAACCTTAAACAACCCTAAACATTTGCTTTTTTTCTGGCATTGCCTCGCCATTCTAACATGCAATCGGCGAGTTGTTACTGGGTAACCAGGAACAGGAAACTGCGATAAATTCCAATCCCGCCGTTGCTGCGTTACGCGATACGCGCATCTCCAGCAGTAAACTTACATGCCCGTGTCGCGCGAGGGAAGCGAGGGATACAACTAGCAGACCTGCAAATGCAACTGCGTACTCGTGAGAAACTGGCCCATATCCGGCTGTGCACGCACTTAAAGATGTCTATATGATACGATTACACTGCAGCATTGGAGACTGGAGGAGAGATGGCAGAAGTTGAAATTAACATACAATATTTATAAGTGTTATAATACAACTGTAGCCCATGATAGACAGGCAGTTAGTAGTATCCCTATAACAGGCATCATAAACAGTATCACAGTCGGCAACATTCGTCGTGACGAATGAAGCGAATACAAAAAGAAGAATATATTTATTTATTGATTCACTTATCCATTTCGTCCGTTCATTTAATAACACATTCATTGTAATTTATTGGAGTTAATGATGGACCGCGTGATTTTCACTGCGTGTCGGTACACGAAGTTGTCGGATCAACAACATCCATGGGTGAAGTCTAGTTCTTAACCCGAGGATCAACACCCATGGGTGAAGCCTGGTTCTTACCCGAGGATCAACACCCATGGGTGAAGCCTAGTTATTAACCCGAGGATCAACACCCATGGGTGAAGCCTAGTTCTTAACCCGAGGATCAACACCCATGGGTGAAGCCTAGTTCTTAACCCGAGGATTAACACCCATAGATGAAGCCTAGTTCTTAACCCGAGGATCAACATACATGGGTGAAGCTTAGTTCTTAACCCGAGGATCAACACCCATGGGTGAAGCCTAGTTCTTAACCCGAGGATCAACATCCATAGGTAAAGTATAGTTCTTAACCCGATGATCAACATACAAATGTGAAGTCTAGTTCTTAACCCGAGAATCAACATACAAGGATGAAGCCTAGTTCTTAACCCGATGATCAACACCCATGGGTGAAGCCTAGTTCTTAACCCGGTGATCAACACCCATGGGTGAAGCCTAGTTCTTAACCCGAGGATCAACATCCATAGGTAAAGTCTAGTTCTTAATCAGAAGATCAACATCCATAGGTAAAGTCTAGTTCTTAATCAGAGGATCAATATCCATGGGTGAAGCCTTATTAGTTTTAACCTGAGGATCGCCTGGTTGAACGCAAACACCTGCAAGTAAACGGCTCGGGGTCTCAGAATGAACATAGTGTCAGATTTTGCCACGAACTGGGTCGGCTAGCAGGTGGTAAACGTTTGATGTAGAAGATGTGTGCGAGAAGAAAGAACAGAGAATTACCACTTAAATTTGTAAGTATTTACTGTTTGGTAAAGCGAGGATAACGTTTCCACGAGTTGCCTCGACTCAGCCATGTGTATGCTCATGTTGACAAATGTCGCCGACGTCGGGCGGAAGCTTTGTCAATATCGCAGAAATGAAATCAGCAATATGCTTCAAATTAATAGTTCCCAAGAGTTGCCAATGAGATGCCGAGTCTCTGGCACTTTAGTCATCCGGCAATTTTATTGGTAATAATCTTCTGCACCGAGCATTAAGTTTGACACGTATCGTTGACAGTTGACGTACAGCTACGGACCAATCAGTAAGTGTCCGGATATTCTAAGACCGAGTACTACCTGAGAGCGTGACGTAATGTTTGTGTGCTACCATCCAACGCGTTTTTTGTATAAATCCGAGATTAATGTATAGTTACAGAAGGGGTCCGTGCTACTAGAATCAGCCACTTAGTCTTGCCGCACGGCGCGAGTGACAGAGTCAATCACAGACTCGACGTATTATGCGGCGCTGATAAGATAGAAGAGCGCCCTACAGACAAGCGGACGTCTCTAACAAGATACCCGTCTCTCTTCCTACACAACATCATTCACGTGAAATCTTTGTGGCGGACGAAGTATTTCATTTATTTTCAAAAGGTGAATATTTAGTTATATTCATATTTTTCTGACAAATAAATATGTCTGATGTAAATGTTATAGGATTTGGACATAACACAGGGGTGCTGCAGAAATAACGGGGTTCTGCGAACATACCGAACTGTACATAGATAACCTAAGTGGTAATAGGGGCGCTCCATCACTACTAACCTACAAATCTCGGATGACGATCCCGCTGTAACGATCCTACTCATGAAGGTCGTTGTACTGTAGATGATGCTAAGTTGATAACTCTTCTACGAATTGACAGGGTTGTGGTATGGCTGACAGCATGCATACAATCACCAACCCTCCCTGCACCCAATACACCTTGAAGCCACACACAACACTCACCCGCAGTTCTTTCGATTTCCCACGACTGTTCACCCAACGAATTTCCTTCGTTGGCCGTGGGGATGCAGTGGCCGCAACAGCGCTGAGCGGCAGGCGAGCGTCTGCGAGACCGTGTGCCGTAGCGCTGTCGCTAGTACGAGTGGTTTTCGATACTCGCGAAGGTCGATGTAAGCGCCGCCGCCACCAGCCACTGAACCTCGGGCCAGCAGCTCAGCGTCCAACCAACCAGGTGCCACTTACGCTTCGCTTCCGCGCGCCTCCTTCAGCCGACTGGTTCTGTGGCGATTGGGAATTGTAATAGATTAAGGCTCCCTGTTTTCAGCTGCTACATGTGACAAGCTTTCACGTACAGCTGTCGTAACTTTCGCTGATTTCGTTCAATATAGGGCCTAATTCCGCAGACGCGATAGGTTACAGGACTGTTTCAAAAATACGTGCGAATGTTGAAAGCGGAACGGAGAAAACCCACCGGGAAAAAAATCGCTTTTGTTAAATAAATGGAAGATATTCTTGTGCAGAAATAACAAGACAAACAGAAGTTCTGAAAAGAATGTTGTTTAATTGAACCACTGAGCTGGCAGCTGGTTGTTACGCAAAAAGAAAAACTACTGTTCCCTCGGGGTTTGCATGCCTGCTTCCTCGTAGTCCGTATTTGTTAAACCCAAAATAAATGGGCATCAGGCCTTTAAAAGCCAGCAAACTCCAACGGAAGAAATGCAGAATACAATGTGCGAGGTAATCTGTAGTCGACTTGTTTGTTGCTGTGTGAGAATTTGAAACAAATCTGCCAGATGTAGTTGTGTTCTGAATCACTGTAAATATGAAATGAAAATAAAAAATGAAATATATATATATATATATATCATCTACAGTACAACGTGTGTGTGTGTGTGTGTGTGTGTGCGTGTGTGTGTGTGCGCGCGTGCGCGTGCGCGTGCGCGTGTGTGTGCCAGCTACGTGCGCCCACGTGTAAAGGGGGTTTAGCCATGGCAGCATTATTATGCGTCCACACACATATAAACTATAAACTTAATAGGCATAATATGATCATAATGATCATTAGAACTTTGTTTTAATCTAAACAAAATTTACTATCATTACCATTTAGCAACTAACATTATTTCATAATTTATCCCCTCGTTCGTCTATCTGCTGATCATTCACCTCCGCAAAAATAATAAATTAATACATATCAATATCAAAACATGCCCAATCTCAGAGTTCGAATGAACCCCATTTTTAAGAAAATTTGTTTATCTGTAAAATTGTTCAGACATCATCTCAGAAATCCCCGGCTGACTGTGTACTCATGAACCCCCCCCCAGAAACCCCGAGGACGGGTCTACAAAACTATGCATTTTTTATTAGCAACTTTGAGACTCAGAAACAAAGACGGACATAAATGACATATTTGTGCGTTTTAATCGTAGTGTATAATGATGTTTTAAGAAAGCAGTAAAATTATTTGTTTATGCTTGTAATTTTCATAGAGCACTAAGATTGTACAATGAAACGACGATTACCATGGAATACAAGTCTGCTTGTAACTCGTTTCAAACGCAACCTTTCAGTTACCTGGGTAAGTGACAGGATGAGGTAAATGGCGGCGAGTAAGTGATGTGAGTAAGTGACAGGAGTAAGTGACGGGAGTAAGTGACGGGATGAGGTGAATGGCTGCGAGTAAGTGACGGGAGTAAGTAACTAACGGGTGTAAGTGGATTAAGTAAATGTCCGGGAGGATTACGACGTGATATCGAACACGCGTGACAGGCAACATAGCTGTTGTCCTTGAGTTGCGCCCGTTACTGGGAGCTAAAGACTTGACACGCGACAGCGATGAAGCGGGCCATCGTCTGAGACGATAACCAGAACACAATGGCATCTACGCTTTAGTTTATGCGGTAGTTTGGCGGACTTGTTCCAGAATCTCATCGCATAATGGTTATCCGAGGGATCAGTTCCAAGACGGTTGGCGACTTTGGAATTTGGGCCCGCCCGTTCACTGCGCCGTGATGCAACGCAGGGAAGTGTTCGAAGTTGTTCGCGCACTGTTCCTAAACAACGATACCATTGGTGGCACTTCGAACCAACCGAGCAGGCGTGTAAACACACGAAATATTAAAATGGAGTAGATAGGTCACAGTAGTACGGTTGCACTATACAGCGTCTGATTCCAAAATAAACGAATTTGGTTTTGATCGAAGTTCAGATTGCGTTGCCCCAATTCATATCATGTCATATGTATAAAAGAGAACACGGCAGTGGACAACGATGTGTGAAATAATAGTCTTAACTCAAGCAAAACAGTGCTAATGTTTCAGTGTGTTTTTTATGGTCGTCACCGAAATCATTAATCTATCGCACAGAGCATCTCCGAACATTGTGTATTTTACAAGTCTTAGCTACTACAACATGGCAATTTTACGTTTTTTTACCAATATTAAGAACCGGTTGCTGAGAAAATGTATGTGATTATTTATACGTTTTTCTATGGTGAAGCACCTAGCTTTATAAAATCTACACAAGTTTGTCCAGAATGCCTGGGATTGGCTTCATGGCGCTGGTTGTACACACAGCTGCCTCAGTAGAAGAGGAAGCTCATTGTTGGACGACAGTTGCAACAGTTGATGTGTTATTAAACAGCTGCTAACGTTACAGTTTCACAGGGTCTGCCAAACAACACTTGTTTTCAGAAACTGTCCACACCAGAAATCGTGCACAGGAAGGCGCCCGAACGTGTGTTGACTGTGGCAGCTATAAATGATGCGAACTCTGAAACAGATGGGCTATTTGTATAGGAATAGATGGCACTTGATCCTCGGGCATATGATAATTCTTTGAGCGTGTCTCGTTCGGTGAATTTCAACATGCACCGAGAAGGTTCGATGAGACGGCATAATTAGAGTAGGGTGGGAAAATACGCCCACTTGTTTCGTGAAATCGACTCATGGGAAAACCTTTTAGCTATATCACTGATATATTGAATGCATCACCTGGTTCATTATCTCAGCTGAATGTCATGTCTTGACATTTGTTATGTTCAATATCACAGAAAAAAGGTATAGCCATTTTAGCGGAGGTCCTTAAAATGGGCGTTTTTTCCAGGGGTGGGACAAAACACCCGTCCCTGGGCGTTATGTAATAATTATCCTCATTTAAGTTATTAGTTTATTTATTTCGCATCACCAAAGTGATGGTATTATTTGTACACTTAAGTATAGCGAAAACTTGCTGCATATCATGGTCATATTTGTTATTACAATTTTATTAAGAACCGTGATTTAATTGTTAATTAATTATCTTAAATTCAACAAGTGCGTTTTATTCAATATTTATTATAAACTCTCATGCACAGACAGAGCTTCTCAAGTCGTTTACTCACTTTCAGATTCGCATCTTTGACATAGTACATCCTAAGCTGTGCGTTTTGTCCCTACTAATGTTGGCCTTTTTGCCCTACACATTCAATATTAAAATTTCACAATTTGCATATTACTATTACTGGCTTTTATTACTCGCATCCTCAACATTCACAACATTAATTATTATATATTTGTCTACTGCATACACAAGTGACTCAACGCTTTGACTCAATTTCCTGTGGTTACAGCCCACAAAACCACTTTTAGGGTGACAATTTTAATTTTTTTTATAGAATCCAAAGTTTGACGTATAAAAAATAACGCGTGTATTTCGTTTTCTGCCACCGTATTCTGACCGAATGTGAAGAATTGTATGTTGCTTCATCTGACGATCTCGAAATTCTTATTTTCGAACTGTGAAACTAGTTAGAGGTTCGGTTTTATGCCCCAAAACTTGCGTTATGCCCCACGCTACCCTATGACTGTGGTTCCGAATGACTGCATCTTTCGGTTCGTTTAGTTATTAATAAATTAGACAGACGGGGTGTTCTTACATCTCTTGTATCTATGTTACATGGGTTAGACAGCCGGGGTGTTCTTACATCTCCTGTATCTATGTTACATGGGTTAGGCAGCCGGGGTGTTCTTGCATCTCCTGTATCTATGTTACATGGGTTAGGCAGCCGGGGTGTTCTTGCATCTCCTGTATCTATGTTACATGGGTTAGACAGCCGGGGTGTTCTTACATCTCCTGTATCTATGTTACATGGGTTAGGCAGCCGGGGTGTTCTTGCATCTCCTGTATCTATGTTACATGGGTTAGGCAGCCGGGGTGTTCTTGCATCTCCTGTATCTATGTTACATGGGTTAGGCAGCCGGGGTGTTCTTGCATCTCCTGTATCTATGTTACATGGGTTAGACAGCCGGGGTGTTCTTACATCTCCTGTATCTATGTTACATGGGTTAGGCAGCCGGGGTGTTCTTGCATCTCCTGTATCTATGTTACATGGGTTAGGCAGCCGGGGTGTTCTTGCATCTCCTGTATCTATGTTACATGGGTTAGGCAGCCGGGGTGTTCTTACATCTCCTGTATCTATGTTACATGGGTTAGGCAGCCGGGGTGTTCTTGCATCTCCTGTATCTATGTTACATGGGTTAGACAGCCGGGGTGTTCTTGCATCTCCTGTGTCTATGTTACACGGGTTAGTCAGACGGGGTGTTCTTACATCTCCTGTGTCTGTGTTACACGGGTTAATCAGACGGGGTGTTCTTACATCTCCTGTATCTATGTTACATGGGTTAGACAGCAGGGGTGTTCTTGCATCTCCTGTATCTATGTTACATGAGTTAGACAGCAGGAGTGTTCTTACATCTCCTGTGTCTGTGTTATACGGGTTAGACAGACGGGGTGTTCTTACATCTCCTGTATCTGTGTTACATGGGTTAGACAGCAGGGGTGTTCTTACATCTCCTGTATCTATGTTACATGGGTTAGACAGACGGGGTGTTCTTACATCTCCTGTATCTGTGTTACATGGGTTAGACAGCCGGGGTGTTCTTATATCTCCTGTATCTATGTTACATGGGTTAGACAGCCGGGATGTTCTTACATCTCCTGTATCTGTGTTACATGGGTTAGACAGCCGGGGTGTTCTTACATCTAATGTATCTGTGTTACATGGGTTAGACAGCCGGGTGTTCTTACATCTCCTGTATCTGTGTTACGTGGGTTAGACAGACGGGATGTTCTTACATCTCCTGTATCTGTGTTACATGGGTTAGACAGCCGGGTGTTCTTACATCTCCTGTATCTTTGTTACGTGGGTTAGACAGACGGCACGTTCTTACATCTCCTGTATCTTTGTTACGTGGGTTAGACAGACGAGGTGTTCTTACATCTCCTGTATAGTTGTTTCATGGGTTAGACAGACGGGGTGTTCTTGCATCTCCTGTATCTGTGTTACGTGGGTTAGACAGACGGGGTGTTCTTACATCTCATGTATCTTTGTTACGTGGGTTAGACAGACGGGGTGTTCTTGCATCTCCTGTATCTTTGTTACATGGGTTAGACAGACGGGTGTTCTTACATCTCCTGTATCTTTGTTACGTGGGTTAGACAGACGGGGTGTTCTTACATCTCCTGTATATGTGTTACATGGATTAGACAGCAGGGGTGTTCTTACATCTCCTGTATCTGTGTTACATGGGTTAGACATCCGGGTGTTCTTACATCTCCTGTATCTGTGTTGCATGGGTTAGACAGACGGGGTGTTCTTACATATCCTGTATCTTTGTTACGTGGGTTAGACAGACGGGGTGTTCTTACATCTCCTGTATATATGTTACATGGATTAGACAGCAGGGGTGTTCTTACATCTCCTGTATCTGTGTTACATGGGTTAGACAGACGGGGTGTTCTTACATATCCTGTATCTTTGTTACGTGGGTTAGACAGACGGGGTGTTCTTGCATCTCCTGTATCTTTGTTACATGGGTTAGACAGACGGGTGTTCTTACATCTCCTGTATCTTTGTTACATGGGTTAGACAGACGGGGTGTTCTTACATCTCCTGTATCTTTGTTACATGGATTAGACAGCCGGGGTGTTCTTATATCTTTTGTATCTTTGTTACATGGGTTAGACAGACGGGGTGTTCTTACATCTCCTGTATCTTTGTTACATGGATTAGACAGCCGGGGTGTTCTTACATCTTTTGTATCTTTGTTACATGGGTTAGACAGACGGGGTGTTCTTACATCTCCTGTATATGTGTTATATGGGTTAGGCAGCCGGGGTGTTCTTACATCTCCTGTATCTGTGTTACATGGGTTAGACATCCGGGTGTTCTTACATCTCCTGTATCTTTGTTGCATGGGTTAGACAGACGGGGTGTTCTTACATATCCTGTATCTTTGTTACGTGGGTTAGACAGACGGGGTGTTCTTACATCTCCTGTATATATGTTACATGGATTAGACAGCAGGGGGTTCTTACATCTCCTGTATCTGTGTTACATGGGTTAGACAGACGGGGTGTTCTTACATATCCTGTATCTTTGTTACGTGGGTTAGACAGACGGGGTGTTCTTGCATCTCCTGTATCTTTGTTACATGGGTTAGACAGACGGGTGTTCTTACATCTCCTGTATCTTTGTTACATGGGTTAGACAGACGGGGTGTTCTTACATCTCCTGTATCTTTGTTACATGGGTTAGACAGACGGGTGTTCTTACATCTCCTGTATCTTTGTTACATGGATTAGACAGCCGGGGTGTTCTTACATCTTTTGTATCTTTGTTACATGGGTTAGACAGACGGGGTGTTCTTACATCTCCTGTATATGTGTTATATGGGTTAGACAGCCGGGTGTTCTTACATCTCCTGTATCTTTGTTACGTGGGTTAGACAGACGGGTGTTCTTACATCTCCTGTATCTTTGTTACGTGGGTTAGACAGACGGGGTGTTCTTACATCTCCTGTATATATGTTACATGGATTAGACAGCAGGGGTGTTCTTACATCTCCTGTATCTGTGTTACATGGGTTAGACAGACGGGGTGTTCTTACATCTCCTGTATCTGTGTTACAGCGGTTAGACAGACGGGGTGTTCTTACATATCCTGTATCTTTGTTACGTGGGTTAGACAGACGGGGTGTTCTTGCATCTCCTGTATCTTTGTTACATGGGTTAGACAGACAGGTGTTCTTACATCTCCTGTATCTTTGTTACATGGGTTAGACAGACGGGTGTTCTTGCATCTCCTGTATCTTTGTTACATGGGTTAGACAGACGGGGTGTTCTTACATCTCCTGTATCTTTGTTACATGGGTTAGACAGACGGGTGTTCTTACATCTCCTGTATCTTTGTTACATGGATTAGACAGCCGGGGTGTTCTTACATCTTTTGTATCTTTGTTACATGGGTTAGACAGACGGGGTGTTCTTACATCTCCTGTATATGTGTTATATGGGTTAGACAGACGGGGTGTTCTTACATCTCCTGTATATGTGTTATATGGGTTAGGCAGACGGGGTGTTCTTACATCTCCTGTATATGTGTTATATGGGTTAGACAGACTAGGTGTTCTTACATCTCCTGTATCTTTGTTACATGGGTTAGACAGCCGGGGTGTTTTTACATCTCTTGGATCTTTGTTACATGGGTTAGACAGACGGGGTGTTCTTACATCTCTTGCATCTTTGTTACATGGGTTAGACAGACGGGGTGTTCTTGCATCTCCTGTATATGTGTTATATGGGTTAGACAGACTAGGTGTTTTTACATCTCCTGTATATGTGTTACATGGGTTAGCCAGCCGGGGTGTTTTTACATCTCCTGTATCTATGTTCATAAAAAATAAGCACTACTTTATCTTGAAAACACTTTCTACTTAAGCTAATGCATGAATGATGCCTACGCATTATATGAATAACACACACACACACACACACACAAACACACACACACACACACACACACACACACACACACACACACACACACACACACACACACACACACACACACACACACACACACACACACACACACACACA
The DNA here is from genome assembly GCA_033239005.1 of Lamellibrachia satsuma. Lineage (NCBI taxonomy): Eukaryota > Metazoa > Annelida > Polychaeta > Sabellida > Siboglinidae > Lamellibrachia > Lamellibrachia satsuma. The sequence continues at coordinate 5,055,891 of BSQZ01000035.1, forward strand.
CACACACACACACACACACACACACACACACACACACACACACACATTATACTATACTATATTATACATATACTATCTAGTTAGTGTATTTTTGGGGGGGGGCGGTGGCCATTAAGTCATGGCCCCCTTTGGCTTTGGGATAAGAATTCTTCGTGAATAACCTGTTGCGCCACTATATGGTAGCATGGCAACCTAATGGGATACTAAGCTAGCCCTTCTCCTTTGCACCCTCCAAGATCGTTAATACGCCGTAACTCTTTTGTAATTGGTTGTTGGTTGTGACCTGAAGGAGACTGAAATTGGCGCATGCGTAACTGACACGACATCGTTTCAACGCAACGTTGTCATGCGCAAATAACTCGTAATGACGTCATAACAACACGTACCTTTTATGAAATTGTTATGTTATACATAATTATATCAGTTACTTTAAATGTCCTCATTCCTGGAAAGAGGTCGTCTAGTAGAAGTAAAATGTCTACTTGTATATCTTCTTGGTTGTTTGCATGACATAGCCTACGTTTGACTAGTTAACCAATCAAACGATGTGGTCTCATTAGGTGACGTACTTTATTTCTACGTGACAACCAGTTGTACATACGACGTCGAAGTGGATGGGTGGGTTTCTTATCGCTCTGTTCAGTAGCAGCCGCGACGACTTCGAGATGTATCAGCCCACTACAAAGTGATCGGCAGGAAGGATCTTTCGCTGACTTCCATGGAGATAGACGAGGCATTGGACACGTTGGCGTTGACGAAGCTGCCCCTTATGAGGACTGTGACATTATTCATACTTATTTGGTGCTAAAAAGGTGCTGAAAGGTTTGGATCGTTTTTATTTATGTTAGGTAATCAAGAGCCAGTGGCGTATTAAGGGGAATGCCATTATGCCGTGCCCCTTTGGCTTATTTGTTCTCGAATTTTTTCGTTGCGCCGCTACATGGCAAAATGGGTAACCTTGTTTCCCCGCCTTGCCCCCCCCCACCCGCGAGATACGCCACTAGCTGTTAAGAGCACTTGGTAAATCACCTCATATCCCTAGGCTTGGGTTTTGAAGTTGGGTGGTCGGCTTGCAGATTCCTTCTATGGCTTACCACCATCTTCAACTGTAAGTCTTTTTTAAAGTCGGATACTGTTTAATTTTATCTAAAAAAAAACTGACTGGCTGATTGACGACGGTGTCTTCATTCGTCGTTTTGTGTACCGTTTAGTTCTATTGACTGTTCTATTAAGCATAGGCCTGGAAAGGTGTGGGAGCATTTCAAAAGTCACAACAATTTTAAGGTCAAAGGGTATAAGTATAAAGACTAAAATAAAATGTTCAACAGCAATGTTCAACAGCAATGTTATACCCGTGTTCAACAGCAATGTTATACCCGTGTTCAACAGCAATGTTATACCCGTGTTCAACAGCAATGTCATACCCGTGTTCAACAGCAATGTCATACCCGTGTTCAACAGCAATGTCATACCCGTGTTCAACAGCAACGTTATACCCGTGTTCAACAGCAATGTTATACCCGTGTTCAACAACAATGTTATACCCGTGTTCAATAGCAATGTTATACCCATGTTCAACAGCAATGTTCAACAGCAATGTTATACCCGTGTTCAACAGCAATATTATACCCGTGTTCAACAGCAATGTTATACCAGTGTTCAACAGCAATGTTATACCAGTGTTCAACAGCAGTGTTATACCCGTGTTCAACAGCAGTGTTATACCCGTGTTCAACAGCAGTGTTATACCCGTGTTCAACAGCAGTGTTATACCCGTGTTCAACAGCAGTGTTATACCCGTGTTCAACAGCAGTGTTATACCCGTGTTCAACAGCAATGTTCAACAGCAATGTTATACCCGTGTTCAACAGCAGTGTTACACCCGTGTTCAACAGCAGTGTTATACCCGTGTTCAACAGCAGTGTTATACCCGTGTTCAACAGCAGTGTTATACCCGTGTTCAACAGCAATGTTATACCCGTGTTCAACAGCAATGTTATACCCGTGTTCAACAGCAATGTTATACCCGTGCTTCTCTTTTGCTCTGAAACATGGAACATAACCAAACAACCGAACTGAAACAAGCAAGTTTCCAGATCAGATGCTTTCCCACACTCCTAAACATCCGATGGAACGAATTTATCACCAACGAGGTAGTAAAAGAGCAAATGTTGAGCCAATCAAGTCAACTAACCAAGGAGATGGAGATATTTGGGCCATGTCCTTAGAATTCCGCCAACAAAAACACCAAAACAGGCGTGGCACTGGAGACCACCCGGAAAGAAGTAACGAGGACGACCAAAGAAAACATACCAACGAACTATCATAACAGAGGCCCAAACCTCCCCCAAAATAAGGCACGAGACCTTGAAAGAATGGCTGAAGATAGAGATGGGTGGCCTCGGTTGCTGTCTGCCTTGTGTGCCTGACAGCACAGGGAGGGAGTAAGTTAGTGAAAAAAAAGAAAACCAAAACTGTGTCATAGCCTATTGTTTGTATCACTCACGAAACGTCACAGTTTGCATTTGTTGCGCGATCAAAGGTGGTGTAGGCAAGAGAAACGAGCGAAACTAGTGACGTCCACTGATCTGTATATAACAAAATATATACAGATCAGTAGTGACGTTGCTATGGTTCCAACGTTTCCCGAAATACTCTGCACCAACCAAGCTTCCGTTGTCTGATCTAGCGCATATGGGCGTCTTTCCCCTTATGAAAACATACCATGTTAAATGCATGGTATACCATGGTGTTTTGAAACAAGTAAACCATGGTAAATCATGGTAAAAAAATGGTAAATACCATGGTATACTATGGAATACCATGGTATATTTTCATAAGGGCACCCAGTCTGTCCTGTCCTGTGCAGTCAGTTTGCCCTGTCCACCCAATCTGTCCTGTCCATCCAGTCTGTCCTGTCCACCCTTATGAAAATATACCATGGTAAATGCATGCTATACCATGGTGTTTTGAAACAGGTAAACCATGGTAAATCATGGTAAACCATGGTAAATACCATGGTAAATACCATGATATACCATGATATACCATGATATACTATGGAATACCATGGTATATTTTCGTAAGGGCCCAACCTACCCAATATAACAAACACGGTCCTAAAAGAGTCGTGCCTGGAAGTGACACAACTGAACAAATCAATGGTGACGGAAAGAAATATGCTGTCAATAATTATGTCCATGAAGGCCGCTCCTAACATCATTGCAGCTGTCAGTCAACTTGGCAGTGGTGATTCCCAAGAGGTCATGGTTTTAGCAGGCGACTTCCTGTCGGCGACATGGAAATGTCGTTTTCAACTAAATCCGATACAAGTGCGGCGTAAACAATGCGCATGGCGAATCTCTCATTGATAAACAATGCAGTAGGCTCTACAAGATGAAATACAGCGAGTGTTCGTCCTCCAGTAGTAGCGAACAGATGGATGTCTAGTCACTGTCTAGTGTGTTATTCAATTCCAATTAGGCACTAACATGCAATCACATGCGTGTCCTTGTGTGACTTCGAGTTACGCTCATACAGTACCTCTTCACATGTCAAACCAACATCGCTTGAACTTTAAAACTATGGCTTAGTTTCTATGGTGACAGCTAAGAGTACCGAGACCGACTTGTGCCACGTGTTCACTACACACGGCGAAAGTGCATCCAGGTGTTACGCGACATCGCAGTTATAACCATACCACTGATACGAAGCCGAAGGGGCGTTGTGGCGGTTTATGGTCGACATGCCACATAGATTGGCGTTGTTCCGTGAGAGAGAAGATAATCCAAGTGAAGTAGGCTTCATGTAGCATTTACAATGGGGGAAGGCCATTATGCCGTACAATGACGTAGTAAATAATAAATGGTCAATAAACTTTCATACGATCCGATGAGCATAAAGAGGTGTTACCGGGCAGACTGCTGGTTCACACAAAAATAACAACTCCAGTCTTGTAAAAAAGCCAACGCAGTCAATACACGGAAGTATTAACCTGAAAACATGTAGCCAGGTATCTATTTTCCTCGGCAGTATGGGAAGTATAGGCTGAACGCTAACCCCGGTAGTCCCTTATTTTAAAACAATACGAAACAACGGCAAACCTTTGACGAGAAGAAATAGCCAGGTGTTTACAAGCCCATGTTGCTGACTGGCCTATGTAAGACAGAGTTTTGTGTAAACGTAATTTACTCTCACATTACTCAAGGGCGGGTATACATAATAAAATGAACAATTGTTGGACTCTCGACAAGCCAGTGGCTTCCTTGTCCACCTGCCATATGTTCGTTTTCCCTTGGATAGCAATATTGTTATTAAGCAAGCCAGTTGTCAATTAGTTCACCTAAATTAGCTTCCTCGTGACGCAGCTGCGTTAATTCTGCGGGCATTTCGATATTAATGATACGTGTAAATAATTCATATAAACACATTGCCATCATGCCCAGTGACACTTCCATGTGCTACCACGTGTTTTATTTGTGATATTGCAATACTCTGATGTGCGATAAAGCTATATGAATATGAGATTGTATGGCATCCACCACTACAGATCAAACTAAGACACCCAGTTCTACATTAAGTAATTCAACAAGTCAACAGACACCTTATCGCAGTTATCCATTCATCTCACACGTGTAGGATTTTGTATAAAAAATGTGTTCAAAGACACTATTTCCTTGGCTTGTGAGGTAATGATCGAATTGTTTACGACGCATTTGTTTTTAACAGTGGAGGCTCTTATAGACATAAACGATGTTAATCATGTCGTTTATTTTGCATAAACATACACCAGTACAAAAACATATAATCTACAAGTACATATGATTTGTATCTATTAATTACCACAACTGACTGCACCAAAGGGCAGCAGACATTAACATTCCTGGACGTGACAACATCAGTACATATATTCATAATTGTGGCTTTCTTAACGTGACGTAATCCTATCAAACATCTCATCAGCGTAACTGTAACAAGGAATTGTGTAAACAAACACAAGAATACCAACATCCGAGTCAGTTCAGTCAAACTCCATCCACAGAACGTGCCTCTGCGCTATGTGAATCACTGATGTGGCTCACGCTGTTCCTACAACCGGAACACCAAGGCTCCGACGACAGCGACGAGTTCCGTGAGCACAGGCAACACACTGCAGATAGCAAACACGTAGTAGTACTTGAAGCAGCCCCATTCGTCCACTATGAAAAACGACAGCGATATCGAAGCAGCCGCATGAGTAAATGTCGCTGGATACAGGTCAAGGAAAACGTGCACGCATTGGGAGAGTTTGTAATTACTTTGTACACAACATGTTGCATCAAAACAACGGTTTCAAACGGCTATCAGACTATGTATGCATAGATGAATACGTTACAAGAGATGCCTAGATTACTTCACAAGACATGCACCAGAAGCCATTTAGTGCCTGGTAATGTTGTGCTAATCCTAGACACCGATTTAAATTTATATGGGCTTAAATGTCAGATTCCTCTGTGGAATGCACACACGCCAATAATGACGATGAATTCCGTGAGAGCTGGGAAGGCACTGCAGAATCCAAAGATGTAAAAGAAGTCAGTGCAGTTCCACTGGTCTATGATGAAGAACGAGAGGGTCAGTGACGCTGTAGCGTGGGCTACAGTTGCTGGGCCTAGTGTCAAGGAACACTACAGAATGAACATGCCAACAATCAGTGCTACAAGGCGGAATAGCTGCTGAAGCCAGTCACTAGGCTGGTTGCTAAATACACTTTTAGATGATATAAGAGCTCCAAATTGTGTACAACTTACAGAGTGCTGCAGTTATTATTAAACAATTGTTATTCAATTATTATTATTAAACAATTACACATAGGCCAGCATACATGCAATGGCTTGCCCAGGCAATAGCTTACATTAAATGGACATCATTTGTGGTTTATTAGGTACATAACTTAAGAATTTAGCAATAACAGTAGTAAGTTTAACATAGCATTAGGTGTTTCTAATGCATGAAGCAAATGAAATTATAACTTGCCTTCAGCATTTACAGCTTTCAATATTTGAAAAACAACTGCTCCATGTCGGGTAACGAAGGAAAGGATACATATGAGTCCCTGTATCGGCATGAACATGGAGATGCCACTGAGGAAGCAGATGAACTCCAAGCCAAGGAAGATCAGTGTCAGTATGAGTCCCACCAGTAGGCTGTAACCAAACATTCCATAGATGTCAACATTACTGCTTTTCCCCCTTTCCCGATCTATTTGTTGCATACATGGCCATTCTAGGCACACAAGGCCATTCTAGGCACACAAGGCCATTCTAGGCACACAAGGCCATTCTAGGCACACAAGGCCATTTTGGGCACACAAGGCCATTCTAGGCACACAAGGCCATTATAGGCACACAAGGCCATTATAGGCACACAAGGCCATTCTAGATAGAACAAGGCCATTCTAAGCACACGAGGCCATTCTAGGCACACGAGGACTTTCTAGGCACACACGGCCATTCTAGGCACACAAGGCCATTCTAGGCACATGAGGCCATTCTAGATAGAACAAGGCCATTCTAGGCACACGAGTCCATTCTAGGCACACAAGGCCATTCTAGGCACACGAGGCCATCCCCCCAAACTCTGAGTTATAATACTTTTAATTACAGGCAATTTATCCCAAGGTCACATGTTAGAGGTGCACATAACTTACATATATCGGAAGAGTATAGTACACAAGCCCTTACAGACAAATGCCCTCATCTTTTTTGAGGGGGTAGGACAAAACCCCTACATGAGCAGAACGTTAATTGTATGCATCTTCTTTTTAGCAAATAAGTACAAACAGTGGCTTTGCAGAAATCAGAGTTTTTCTTGAGTTAAATCTAAGTTCCTTTTGGATTAAGTAAATGTTGTGTATAAATAAAAAACAACAGGCCTAATTAAAAATACTTTTAGATTTAACTCAAGAAAAACTATGATTTCTGTAAAGCATATTTTATATTTATCTTTTTTATAAGTATTAAATTTCAATGGTCATTCCTACTGCTCATTAGATGAAATAGGAATAATATGAGTACGTGAAATGGTGAAGGGACAGGGTGCAGCCTCTGTTTATATAGTACTCCATGTAAACAAAACACTGAAATTAATAAATCAAGCAAACTTTAAATTATATTTTATCGATTTCTTCATATGGATACATAGGTCTTTAGCACTATTGACATACACCACTAAAGGTAACTCCATTACCTATGCTCAAGTCCCTCTATGCTAATGAATTGCTACTAAAAGAAGCCATATCCAATTACCGTTTGCTCATGTTGAAGCCAGTAGGAGTTTTGTCCTAGTAGGGGTTTTGTCCTCTGAAAAGGTGAGGGCTTTTGTCCATGAGGGTGTTTGTCCATGAGGGCTTATGTCAGTACCCCATATGGGAAAGGCCCTACTTTGGCATCACCAGGACTGAGACAATCTTATTGTTTGGGATGTTCAACATAACATAGTACCAAAAACCGCAAGTACACTTAATTTGTGAAAATTTAGGTAAGTTATTTTGGCAACTGCAGACCATGTATCATAGGAATATGTCTGACATAAAACTGAGTCCAATTACACAAAATCAACGATTACTTTTCATTTTTAAAGACAAAACCCCTACTAGCTACTGGCTTCAACATGAACAGAACGTTAATTGGTATGGCTTCTTTTAGCAATTCAGTAGCATAGATGCACATAGGGGGACTCGAGCAAAGGTAATGGAGCGAGGGCTTATGTCCTACAAAAAAAAACAGCACCTATAAAAATGGCACATACTATAATGGCACAGTTTAATTCATTACAAAAATGGCACATTTGACCATGATATATTTAATATTAATCTACCTTATTTGTTCACTTCAGGAACAATCGTAAATCTGAATTGAAACAAATCAGAAAAAAACACAAATTTAATTAGAATTGAAGTTGCGAAGTAATGTGCACTTAGCTTAATGTATATTTTAACAGAAATTTGTTTTCCACACATTGAATGCAGTGAAGCCACAAAGAAACTTCTTTTCCCTGGTTAGAAACAATTGTATTGGTTGCCAGTTCAGGCCATAACCTATTTGTTTGCTGCTTAGTTTAGCCAGGAAGCCCATAATGAAAGGGTCATTCATCAGTTAGCCATAAAATGTCTTTATTGCACTGACAAAGGACAGCACAAAGAACTGCTAGCTGCTTAACTGCTAGTCTTCTTCTGAAGACTCAAGTCAGACAGTCTACACCAGTCAAGTCTGGTGTCAGCTTGCAGTCTGGCTAAAGAACAAACCTTGTGGATATTGAGCCATGGTCATTAGCAGGTGCTAACTGGAATTGATGAAAATGATCTGTCTCAAGTCTGATGGCAGATGTGTTGCTGAATAGGGATATTTTGTATGCAACTAATAAAATGTATTCAGGTAAAGAGCTGTCATTTGAGAAAATACTGTAATTGATTGCATATTACACATACACAACATGTTTCAATTACACCATAATATCCAAACAATAATCAATTACAATTACGTAATTAGACCCAGCCTTAATACAGACTGTTTACTACAAACCATTGACATCATTAAACCACAAATCTATGTCATACATTTTGTTGTTGTAATTATACTTGTCCGCTGTGTAGTCTAGTGGCAAACATGCTTGAAGGTTTTCTTCCTGCAAGCAAATTAGCATATCATTAAACTTAATATGACATACTAAGAACATAATAATGATAAAATTCCAGGTTTCCATCAATTGACATTTACATGGGAATTGATATATGGGAGTCTGATAGAACTATCAATTTTAAAAATAATTAATTACCCTTTACAAGTACACATCTAGTGAAATGTGAAGGAAATGTTGAATATTTTTACAATAATGGTTTGCATGTTTATGAATATGCAGCTTTGTGACAAACGATGCATATTCTGTATTTATATTATTTACCCTTATTGTGTGTGCAGTCCAATAGTGGACATCATGACATGACAAAACAGATCAAAATATGCTGTAACACACGTATAACACATGTCCACAATATGCTGTAACACACGTATAACACATGTCCACAATATGCTGTAACACACGTATAACACATGTCCACAATATGCTGTAACACACGTATAACACATGTCCACAATATGCTGTAACACACGTATAACACATGTTCACAATATGCTGTAACACACGTATAACACATGTCCACAATATGCAGGATAAACAATTGCATTACATTACATAAGTTCCAGGTGTCATTGCTGTTATGAAAAATTTTGTTTTGAGGCCTCATCACATTTTGGGATTTGTTCTTAGTTTTCCACAATGATTATAAACTACAGTTAAAAAAATAGTTAAAGAAAGTTGTATAATTAAATATTAAAATTAAAAGATGAATCCTCAGTACGTTGAGGGTAGATGGAGGAAAGGAAGAAGACTGTGAAGTTGCTAACACAGTAATGTAATGTTTTGGTTGGAACAATACTACATAAACACATGGAAAACACAAACACTTGTAGATATTGATGGAGCATGATTTCTTACCACTAAATGGTCAGTTGGAAATAGAAAAATTAAATAGTACCGAGTTGACCCAAAATTAGTGTATGCACAAAGTTAAGGCACACAAAAGTACATTACACGATTATACTTGTGACAATTCGTCATGACATGGCACTGAGTCTGATATAAATTATAATGTATGACTATAATATATTAAAGCGAAACAAAAGTCATGGTTTCTGTGTACCTAAGAGATAATAAAAACTAACCACATGCAACTAAAATCAAGATTATCACACCAGTGGTTTACTCAGAATGTGTTCTAAAAGTGGGAGAATCTGGCCTAGGGCTGACATGTTAACCAGCATGACCGATAAGCGCATGTGCAGTTCTATAAAATTGGGGTGACCTAGACTAAAGTGACGTATTAAGGGAGGCCGGCATACACAGAACCAATGCAAAGTCTCAAACATGTTATTCTACCAGAAAGAAGACTAGTTTAGTAAACAAAGGCCAAAATATGTTACATAAGTTGAGTTTGGATGCAAACAGCATGGCCATATCCTATTGGCAAGAACTGACGTGATATTCTTAATTGTAGTTACAAATGGTTTCAGTAACTCTTAGGTGCATAGGCCGAAAACCCAGACCTTTGTTTCGCTTTAAAATAATAGACATTATTAGTAAATATATGTTAAATTATCAACTTACCCTAGACATAAATATAACTACCGTAATGATAAAATGTGAAGTAAGTGTCAGGAATCTGGCTGGTACAAGACCGTTTACACCCATTTTGTATTATAGTGCAATTCGTTGTAACATAAAAATCTGCCTCCACACACAAATCAGAAACTGTTACTGGCACTGCCACTGGCGCCAGGCATTACTAGTCGGTGCGTGTTGGGACTTGACAGATTTTCCAAACAAATATTCCTATATTAAGTTTTCTTACAACACTGTCAACAGTTATGTTTACGAAACTCATATGCTGATAGCACTACGCCTGTTCTGTGAATCTCAAACGTTTAATGTTCCTTAATAATGACTGATTAATCCGACGTAGTTAAGGAAACATTTTTGTTTTGAAAATGTGGGTACAATTTCCGGCGGATTTTCTTGCATTTCCGGTTACGCATGCGCATTATTGAGGCCACGTAACAAGCCATCCGGTGGAAGACGATAACAGAAATCATGGTGAGTTTTAAAGGTTTCGAACGTCTGTATTAATTGTTCGACTGCCTGTTTTGGCCATGTGTACTGTGGTGAATAGGTAGAATATATAAAAACGACATATTTAAAAAAAGTTAAGTTAATTGCGATTTTGCGATGGATATTCAATACCGAAGGTGGCCAAGCGTGGAGATGAAGTGAACTCTGTTTCGTCACTTGTCTGACTGCCCGGACTGTCAGTATTACCGGTTGACAAAAAAGGGAGTGAACGGAATAAATGCCAGAGTGTAGACCATGAATGCTACCTATGCAATAAGGCGTATAAAACGTGGACATACATTTCCAGATTGTTTTTGTTTTCACAGTCCTCAAAAGTGTACTGTCAACGACAGTGTCATTTGTTTAGTTCTGCCTCGTCCGCAAGACGGCAGCGACAGAGCATATGTGTATTGTGTAGCCTCTGTCAGTGCAGAGCTCTAGTATAAATCAGGGTTAAAATAAAAATAGAGGGATACAAATAAACAACCTTCATGTTTGTTTTATACATTTTAAGAAGTAGTGTGCGCCAAACAGAAATAACTAAAAAATTTTAACCCATTAGACCCTGCAACCGGCCGCTCTGTGCAGTCCTGGAACGGCTACCACCGGCTGCATACAGAACCCTCTATTAAAAAAAATCCTGGCGAATAACTACTGAACTAAACGCTACAAATTTTTGCCACACCCTAGTGGATACATTTTGCAACAACCACAGCTCTTTATGTGTATGTGTTGCCCTTTCGGAAATCTTGATTTTCATAAGTTTTGTTCACGCTATCTCGAAAATTTTTATTTCTGTATTTGTCATGATAAAATATGGTGTAACCTGAGAAATAACCGTCAGAATTTGATGAATTAATAAATTAAACCAATTTGTTTATTCTTGTTATGTTTTTCCGTTTAGCCGCTGAGGTTAGACATAAAGCGGAAGTTGTCGGCACGTTCTGACCGAGTCAAATGTGTTGATCTCCATCCATCTGAGCCATGGATGTTGGCAAGTCTCTACAATGGTAATGTTCACATCTGGAACCATGAGGCACAGGTGAGTCAGATATATCTAAAAAACAATGTTTGTGTAGACCAGTTAGTCTTACTTGTGTCAGTCAGATGATAGAGCTGGTTTAGTGCTATCAACATATTATAATTAAAATTTATACTACACAAATTGATTTGTCTTAAACATACAAAAATTATTTTGCTCATTATACTTGGAAAGGCCTTGGGATTGTTTACATTATAATTGTAATAGTAATGATTAAGTTTTGTCGGCTAATAGTAATATATGAAACAGAACACAATCTAATAGTAATATATGGTAATGTAATAGTACTTGAGTTATTACATTTCTGTTACAATTTGGATTAATGCTGGCTTGCTTTGTGTTAGCTCCTATAGCCTAAAAAAAGACCAATGCTATGAAGCTGTGTACAGTTTACACACATAGCTGTATTGGTTCTTTTTATGCAGCCGTGCCTTGTTATTACCTGCCCCATTATTCGGATATAGCGCGGTCGGTCGTGTACCCCAATTTTCTGCCGCCAGGGGAAAATGCCAAATGGGCCTGCTTAAACTTACTTAGAATTGCTTTGACAATTCTCAAGAAACATTAAACGAACAATGTCAATGAACCAGTATCAAATCGCAGTCGAGATTCACAAATAAGAACCAGATCACCAGTTTTAAATGCATTTAGCATGCGATACCAACAGAACACTTGGGTGAAATGACATGCTTCCATTGCATCATAAATTGAATAGTTTTTGTGACGCGAAACCAACATGCCAAATTCCTAACTCAAAGCTCTACCTGTGCGCAAAAATACGAATTCGGCATCGGCATATGAATCGATGTTAAGTGGTGCGTAATAAATTTATGCTTCGGTCGAGGTTGGTTGAATGACGAAGTGAAACAATTATTAATTCTACCTATTGTCGTTTTCTGTGTTTTATCAGCTTACATGCTACGTTTGTCAAATCATAGGTTTTCGGCTGCTCAGATCCAGGTTATTATTTTCGATTCGTAGGCCTATTGGTCCATTACACCATCATCATCGTAATAGATCTATTCCATAACGGTATACATACATGTGTTTTATTCAGTTCAAGAATCAACATGTTGTAACTTTGTAAAAATAATACACGTTGATGTTAGTATAAGTTTAATAAGTTCCATAAACTGCATGTTGGTGTATAAGACAGTGCTGCAAGCACACAGGGTTTCGACAGCGTTCATGGACTTGGTGCAGCGGACAGGGTTCGTACGGGTCCTTGAAAAACTGGAAAGTCATGGAATTTGATAATTTGCATTCCAGGCCTGGAAAGTCATGGAATTGTAAAGGTCATGGAAAGTCATAGAAAACGGAATGTCGAAAAAAATAATACTTTAATGAAATATTTTACGTGAAAACTAACTTTCCCGCTATGCTGAATGAGTCCATGGGTTGTATTATGTAGTACCGATGGATTTGATTGGTCTATATTTGTTTGCGCACTAGTAAATCCAGTGGTAGTGCTCGTTGAAACATGGTGGCGCCATCTAGTGATTGCAACTGTTGGCAGAATAAATTGATTGCCATCTTGTTTTTAAAAATCGACACATTGTTCGTTAATTTGCAGAATTAAAAAGTTCAGGTGTGATGAAATATGCCTGGAAAGGGTGAATTCCTGGACAGGTGGTTAAATGAGAAACAATTCTCCAAATGGATTGCATGAGCAGGTACTTCGTTAAACGAAGCGAACTGCAGTGTTTGTCAGAAACATTCTGCAGACAGTATATGGCATTTGATGGCAGTAATGTTTTGCTGCATGACTGTCAGCCATGTTTCACTATTGATCATTGCATGTATGAGTAGGTAATGAGTGGAAGCCCAGTGGATATTTCCAGGGCTTAAATAAAAATCATGCCATTGTGTGCTAAATAGAAATCGTTTTTTGTGATTATTTAATTATTAGTTGGTCATATTCTAGTGTAGCGCATGATAAATAGGATGGTCTAACTTGCAAAAAAGGTCATGGAAATTTTAAATGTCAAAATGCGTACAAACCCTAAAACTCCAAACAAAGCCACAAATGTGTGTGAGCAACAGCAAAGGACTTTTGTTGCTGAGAACTACTGTACTACTGAATGGAAAGTTAAAATATGCAGCATAATACACCTAGGCATATGCAATCCAAAATGTTTAATCGAAAATAAATAGTTGTGATGAAAAAATGTAATGGTATCAGTAATAGATTCATATGAAATTGTGATAGTAATAGATTACTTTGCCTCCTGTGTGTAATAATAATAGGAAGGAAACAAAATAATAGACTCTGGGCCTGGTAATGGTTAGTTTTGAATCTGGTGCTGCAATTACAATCAAACATACCTGCTGAATATGATGCTGCAATTCTAATTGTAGCAACTCATCAAATCATTTGAAGTGTGTGACCTGCCAGTTAGAGCTGCAAAATTTGTTGCACGCAAGAACTGGATAATTACAGGCTCAGTAAGTATATGAACATTGATTTGTTGTATCGCTATTTATTTAAACATTGTGGTTCACATAGTGTAATAATTTATAGTGTGCACACTGCACATGCCACGCAATTTATCAAATTTTTTTTAAAAGTGTTGAAATAAACAAATTTATTACCTAACAAGAAAACTCAATACCACATAAGTTGACATAACCGTATTTCATGAAACTGCATAGAATAGAGATAATTTGAAGGTGTAATGTTTCCTATATCTGCTTTCCAGGATGATATGCACCTGCGTGTGTACAACTACAACACCCTGGAGCGAATGAACCAATTTGAAGCACATTCAGACTATCTGCGTTCCATTGCTGTTCACCCTACCCAGCCATACATTCTCAGCAGCAGTGGTAAGTTAAATGCTATTTTTAAACTTCTGTTTGCCTGTGAACTTGCACGGATATACTTGCAAAAAACATCTTCACTTAACAGTTAACACAGCATGTATGTTGCTTAACAAATGGTAAATCTATTCGATGCAATTTTTTATTCAAATCCACTATTCTTCAGACTTTATTTGTTTGAACATAATATTTTGTATGCTCCAACAGAAATGTTGTCGTCTTTCCAAACTCACTCGTATGGCTATGGTAAAATCCCTGATCCGGGCCCTTAGTCAGGGATCCGTCTGCCTGTCTTGAAGATGGGCAGATGTCTGATGAAAACGGGTAAAATAAAAAGACATGGTTTTTCTTTTTACAAGATTATGTTTTTTCATCATTATTAAATTTTTTTTAACTTGGTCTGGCGGCGGCAGAATAGCGAATACAGCCAATCTATAAGACTATATTTTTAACTTGAACATCATTGGAAAATAATAATACTGTGGCCAGTGTTTTGAACACCAATCTCTATTTATTGTAATCATTTACGTTATTGGTTGGGAAACATCTATCGGTGCTCTCATTGGAAGAAACATTCCCATAATGGGCCATAACCCAGATGTCGTGGGACAAGGTCAAAATGGCACTTGCCAAAGCATGAGCAAGTGAAAAAATGCGATATGTCAAAGTCCACTTTTCCGTGAATCTTCATGTGTTGGCTTTTTGTTTATTATGTACATTTGATCATGTAATAATTTTCGTATTTTTCATTATGTCACGTTTGGCTTCATTATTTTTTAACTCGGCTAAATACTAAGTCTTCAAAGTTGTTACAACTGTACATGCAATTATGCCAACCTCGCTGCACAGCTAGCAACACTTGATTGAGCCAATAATGGCCAAACTGGACTTGGCCTGCCATTGAAAAAGCTGATTTGGCCAATAATGGCTGTTTTTGGCTCAATGGCATTGGCTTACCAGTGCAAAAAAATTTGACCAATAATGGCTGTCATTATATCAACCAAAAGTGGCTTACCAGTTAAAAAAAACAATTGGGCCAACAATGGCTGTCACATGCGCAAACAGCTTTCATGGAAGCCATTCATGTGTTTAAGGTTACACCTTTTTTTAGAAAAATCCAGACTGGCAAAAAAAAGTCTGGCTAAGGGCCTGCCATGGTCCTCATAATAACCAACACATGGCTTCTAGCATAATCTGTATTGTTGGTGTGTTGCATACTACCCAGGTTGCATCACTATCTATACTGTTGCCAGAAGCTGAAGATCTAAATTATAAAACTTGTATTGTATAGAAACAATTATAATTAAAACTATTTTGTTTTATTTGCTTTTACACAATTCTTGCTATTTCATAACTATTGTTATCAGGTGTTTGATAGCTTAAAGAAACATTCTTTGAAACTAACAAGGTATTTTGCTTGGGCTTAATGAAAGACAGGTTCTTGGTATTAAACTGTGTAGCTGTCACCTGCCACAGATGACATGTTGATCAAACTGTGGGACTGGGAGAAGAAGTGGACATGTACGCAGGTGTTTGAGGGTCACACGCACTACGTCATGCAGATTGTCATCAACCCAAAGGACAACAACACATTTGCCAGCGCATCTCTCGACCGCACAGTCAAAGTGAGTCTGGCAGTGGTATAGGGAACAGTGCAGTGTAGTCTAGTGGATATACCCACTAACGTTTAAATAGTTTTATTAAACTCATCAATGATCATTTGCACAGCACAGTGACATTGTGAGTCATGACTGTGTGTTTTTGTTTCAGTATTTCATTTCAGTACATTTCAGTGTTCATTGTTATGTATAGTGTTACTCTGATATTCATAATCTCCAAATTAACTAAATATTTTGACGCATGCTTAGTTTTAACCATTTAGATCATGTGACTTTTTTTAATATATATGTCAAAATCCTACTTTATTTTTGTGAAATATGGGTGACCGGTCATATTTATTTTTCAGCTATACATTTTTTTATTGAAACCTAACAATTGCAAGTTGCATTTATTTCAAGGTACATTGAATTCCATACAAGATATTGAATGATATGCCTATGTGCAATGCATATTTGTTGTCAATGGATGAGCCAGCTTGAACAGTGTATTCTTCATTACTCGATGAAAGCTGGAAAGCATCACTAACGGTTTCTATGAATACACATATAAATTAGCACTAGAACAGTATTACCAACTAGTCTAAAATATGAAGTACAGCACTTCACTGTACCTGCATTTACAGGCTGACGCCATTAAATCGATAAAACAAAGACTGATGAGTGGGTTTGAATTGCAAAAAACTGGGGAAATGTCAATACAGCCACCGGTCTAAAATGGCATTAATCTACATGTTATAGGTCAAAGTTAAGTTCTGTGTTTGTTTCACCACTATCCAACAGAGTGTGCCACTGATATGGGCAGTCAAAGTCACCGGCCAGCATACCCAGGCTTTGGGCGTTCAACCGTTAATGGCCAACTGAGTCACGAAAGGATTAAACACCAATATTTATGCATTGAAAGTATATTTGATGGAAGTGATGATTTTCCTTAAATTTTTCCTTAGTAATCTTTATGTGGGCATTGAACCACTCAATGTTCAGAACAAACAAAATAAGTTAATTTGATAACATATACCAACTTAATTTCTTTGCCATTTCAGGTTTGGCAACTGGGATCAAGCACCCCAAATTTCACCCTGGAGGGACATGAGAAAGGGGTTAACTGTGTTGACTACTACTGTGGGGGTGACAAGCCGTACCTGATATCTGGCGCTGATGATAGGGTTGCCAAGATCTGGGACTACCAGGTAAAACAGCTGTGTCTTGGCAACAGGTCTATCTTCGTAGTCTCTCACAGGTGAACATAGCAGAGCTGTATAGTAAATAGAAGATTGCACACACGTATTCCGCCAAATAAGGTTTTCCATCAATTCACAGTCATCTGTGAACATAGTAATTTAAGCTGTATGGTTTAGTTCAAGAAGAGTTTTTCTGAAGGATACATTTTGTCACCTGTGGTTCTGGTCACAATTGGCTATGGTCTTGTGGAACAGCTTGAACATTTATAGACAAGAAGAATTTCTTCAGTGCAAAGAATGCCCCTAATCAACAAGTTATTTTATTGTTATAAGAAGTCATTCACATATTTCTTCATTGTTCTACTAGATGTAATTTGGCTTTGTCATCATTTGTTGCACACATCCACAGCATTCTGTCATCTTTCAGAACAAGACATGTGTTCAGACATTGGAGGGTCATGCCCAGAATGTGGCAGCTGTTGCATTCCACCCTGAACTGCCAATCATTCTGACCGGCTCAGAAGATGGTGAGACTTGTACACTTGCATAATGTAACCACTGTGAACAGTTCTGTGGAATTAAATGATTTGTTAAGTCAGTATTTCATAATATGTTGCCTTACAACCCTTACAACCACTACAGCTCTTATTGCCTTTACAGCCCTCACTTCTATGCAAGGAAGTGTAGGTGTAATTGTAATGCTGTTGTGGTACCACTGATGTCTCGGTGATGATATCCAGTTAAATTCCTGTCACAGTGGCTGTCTCCATATTAATTTCTGAAAGGCAGAAGTTTTTTGGCACAATTATGCTGAATGATGAGGAACATTGCTTATTCCACATCAAGCATTCCTACAATGTGGCCAAAACCATCAACATGGTTTTTGCCAAAATTTACAGTGGATAGATGAGAAATACTTATTATCTCGGAACAATGCATCTTCAATAATTTATATATATTTTTTTATATCACCATGAATAGATAATACTCATCAATAACCAAGACCATGATAAGCAGACAGCATCAGAGTTATCTCAGACATGCCATACTGCTCAATAAGTAGATAACAATCACTCATGCATAATTTAGTCATGACCATTACTGCATGAAAAGTGTCTATTGTCATGACAGATACTTAGTCATGAAAACAAAAACTATAAGCAGACAAATGTAACAATACCACGGCCAGCACCCACTTAACAGCAATATAATATTGATAGAAGGAATGGGGGCTCTATAATAAGTGTCAGTCATCAAACTGGACGTCCCACAACTTCTTTTTAACCTGATGCACCCTGAACACCGAAATTTCGGTGTTGGGATGTAGTGTTCATATTGATCGCTATGTGGCGCCACGCTCATTCGCTTTGGTTATGCTGTTGGTGCCCGGATGAAAACAACACGTGCGGATGTTTTGAGCCGTTTCTCGAATCGATCCGTCAATTATTAGTATTTTTGCGAATTTTTTTTAAGTGACCGATATTTTGTCAACGTTTTACGATTTATGGTTATGAAGACTATGAGCGGGCATTGCATCTATTGGGTTTTACATACGATAATTCGGATGTAAATGACATTAGTAGTGGCCAAGACAACAACATCGATGTGTCAATGATGTGTTTTTACTGTATTCATTGTCTTTTGACATAACATTTGACTCACATTTGCAGAATTACTGCATCTATATTCCTTGAATTTTTCTTTTCTTTTCCATCAGTTATTATACTACAATACATGGTGTGCTCTGATATATATGTCAATAGATTACATGTACCTATGAAACATTCATTATTATGCATTTTGTGAACAGTTTTGTGTGCTTTATATGTATATATGCGATCAACCAAAATCATAGTAGTTGCATGCTAATTGTAATATTTCACAGGTAAATGCAGGTATTATTATAATTTCTCTTGCTGCTCATAGAGGACATGTAGGCCTACCTTGCAGTACCAAACTTGCCTCATTTTGTGCTTTATTGTGTCCATGAGTGACGAAATAAAACTACATTTCGTATTTAATTTTTCACTTTGCGATTGTTTACATATGCTAATTATGTGCTAATTAGCCACAGTTAATCATAACATTGATAGTGTTATTACCATTGGTAAGATAAATATTCTGTGATTCAGAATATGTATATATTGTAAAGGTTTTGATGAAGACTTTACATCTAACAGTGCATTTCATAATCCCATGGGTTGAAACAAAATCAACTCCCCCAGAAATTCAGGGCTTATCAGGTTAACACTGTCATGGCATTGTGCATGCAGGCACTGTGCGAGTGTGGCATGCCAACACATACCGCTTGGAGAGCACGCTCAACTATGGTCTCGAGCGAGTGTGGACAGTTGTGTGTAGGAAGGGCTCCAACAATGTGGCCCTTGGCTATGATGAAGGCAGCATCATGATCAAGGTCAGTCCCGCAAACAACTCTCAATTCATATTTAATTTTTCTTATAATTCATGGTCGCTTAGGCAAAGAACATTTGCCATCTTTTGTATCTGAAGGACAAGTGAGTCTGTTTGTGTGATGCCCCTTAAAAACAAAAACTGTTGACCATGTTCACAGACAATTAATCAGGGATTATTGATATGCAACATTCATAGACTGAAGTCTTTGTTTATATTTTCTGTGTGCTAGTACTAACTTTATTATTTCCCCTCATATTGCTCTGCTGTTGTAGTTGGGACGAGAGGAGCCAGCGATGTCGATGGATATGAATGGCAAGATCATCTGGGCGAAGCACGCTGAGCTCCAACAGGCAAACATCAAGTCTATGGGGGAACAGGGGGGCGCTGATGGAGAGAGACTACCCCTTGCTGTCAAAGACATGGGCAGCTGCGAGATCTATCCACAAACCATTGCTCACAACCCTAATGGCAGGTAGGTGGTATGGTTGCAGGTCAAGTCATTCATATTTTTGGGAATTTGGTAGCATTTATTTGAAGGCACTTGAAAATAGATGGCACACTAAGATAACAGCAGTTCTAAACTTCCTTTAATGGATTGATATTTAAATTTCTTGGAATATGATATTTGACATGGTAATTACCTCTCAAGAAACGTTTTGAATAGAAGAATGCAAAAAGTTTCTTGAGAAGTCTTTGCCATTGGAAGAATTTGCTTTAGTGGTTATATTAAAGATGTTTAATTACTTGTTTTGCAGGTTTGTGGTGGTGTGCGGTGATGGAGAGTACATCATCTATACAGCAATGGCACTGAGAAACAAGAGCTTCGGCTCGGCTCAGGAGTTTGTCTGGAGTCATGAGGCATCGATGTACGCGGTGCGTGAGTCAAACAGCTCCATCAAGATCTTCAAGAACTTCAAGGAGCAGAAGTCATTCAAGCCAGACTTCGGCGCAGAAGGTATCTCATCTTGTGGTTAAGTGCTAAAATATGATGTGTTATTTTGCCCTGTTAACCACCACAAGTGATGGCTGTGATTCATATCACATATACTGTTGAACTTTATTTCACTTTCTATGCAATTCATAAATTAATTATATACTATTTTGCAACGCATTCCTATAATGCAGTAACTTTACATTAGTTAGTTACGGTAAGTATTGGGATAGCAAACAAAGCCTGTTTGGTTAGTGTGATTGATGTGTCCCACTAACATAGATCACTGAGTTGACCACTGATGATGCGTGTACAATTTGTAGCTATCTATGGTGGCTTCATGCTTGGAGTGCGTTCTGTCAGCGGACTTGCCTTCTATGACTGGGAGACGACAGAACTGGTGCGGCGCATTGAGATCACACCAAAATGTGTAAGTCATCACATCTCTTTACAAAATTATATTTTGGAGGATTATTTTCCTAGTAATTACTGTTGTGAAAGATCTTTTTCTGAAAATCAGCATTACAAAATCTGAAAACAGTGATGGTGACATCAACATTACTTTTGTCTTGTCTGAGTTTGCTATTCCTTTTTACTGTTTTCATATTTCTTAGAGAAAAAAATTTGCATTAAAACTTGGTATGATGTTCACATACTTTATATCACTGCTTGTAGTTGTTTTAAAATGAAAGTAACTACTGGGGTAGTAGATTTGTTAAAGGGAAACAAGTCTTAGTTTTTTGCCTATGCACCTATAAGAGTTACTAAAACATAACCGCATGCAACTACAACCCTGGCTACGTCACGAGTGTGGCATTCTGGCAATGTTTGCTCGCCAAATAAAATATATTTGTATACACGTATTCCCATACTTGCCCGTAGGATATGGTCATGCTGTTTTCGTTCAAACTCAACTTATGTAATATACCTTTGTTTACTAAACTAGTCCTCTTTCTGGCAAAACAGAATGTTTGTTTGAGACTTTGTGTTGGTACTGTGCATGCCGGCCTCACTTAATACATCACATATAGTCTAGATTACCCTAATTTCACAGTGAATGCATCAGTCGCACTGGTTAACATGTTAGCCCTCAGTCGACATGTTAGCCCTCAGTCAACATGTTAGCGCTCAGTCAACATGTTAGCCCTCAGTCAACTGGAGAAATTACCAAAAACTTTTATAGCACTTTCTGAATAAACCACTGGCGTGATATTCTTCATTTTAGTAGCACATGGTAAGTTTGTATTATCTCTTAGGGGCATAGCCCCCAGACCATGACTTTTGTTTTGCTTTAGTGTATTAGTCAAATTGGTTACTACATTTGAGCTGTGTCATTCACCCCTCTGTGTTATCCCGTGTACTGTGGAAGTACACAATGGTTAGTATAGTATCATCTTCATTATATCTGATATTCCACAGAATGTTTTTTTTTTTATCATAAAAGATAAAGTGACAACAACATTTCCTACCTGCATGAAGTAACTGAAGTTAACCCTTTGTGACCCAAGTTTGAACTTTAAAAAATACTTTGTACATTTTGTTGTTAATTTCCATGGCAACTGTCATGTCATAAATTGTGGTTGATTAAATAGCTCATTCATTCAGCTTACAGAAAATGTATACTTTGGGTCTATCTTTTACTATTACGCTGTCACTAGGCAATCTCTTATGCATGTTAACGGAATATTGAATCCATGTAAAATAATGATTATCTAGAGCCAATGTTGGTTGTGAACATGTGAGTTTGAAAGGGTCAGTGATGTTTTCTCTGGTAGATCTTCTGGAACGAGAGCGGCGAGCTGCTGGCCATCTCGACAGATGAGTCATACTTCATCCTCCGCTTCAGTGCTGAGGCTGTAGAGAAAGCCAGGGAGAACCCAGAGAGCTTGACCGAGGACGGTGTCGAAGATGCCTTTGATGTGAGCTCCTGTGTCATGCATTTACAGTGATGTCTATAAGTATTGTCTAACTTTTCTCGGTGCTTCAAATTTTGTTTTGTTTGAATTTTGTTGCAAATCTGTTTTAACAAAGCAGAAAGGTTACTTTCAACATGGCTTCTTCAGTCCTTTGTGCAAGCAAGACCAGCAGTTCTTTATTGCAAGATGTACTCGTTGGTACTCGATTACTATGTTTTGAAGAAGTACTCGTATCATACTTGTACTGAAATAAGTAGGTGTACTCATAAATGTGATATTCCAACGTTTACAGTTGAGTACTTCCTTGTTTATGCTTGTAATTTTTAAATATTTGTACTCGTACTCATTGGCCAAGTACTTGCACTAACACTGAATAGAACCTGTGTGTTATGCCTTGGAAGCTGGTGTGTGTTGAGGCTTGTGTGGAGCTGTGATATCAGTGGTGGTGTGTGTGTGTATTAGTGCCCTGCGCGGGCCTAGAATTTGATCCCAAGCCCGGCCCGCAATTAGCAGTTAGAGTCCAGGCCCGCAATAATTTTTCAAGCCCGGCCCTGCCCAGGCCCGCAAACTAGAATTTAGGCCCACGCCCGACCCAGACCGTGAATGTTTGGCCTGGCCCATACCCGCGGGCCAAAGATGGGTAAGCTCGCGGCCCGCTAAGTTTAGAGAAACCTATAATCTTATAACAAAGACGAAAAACAAATAAACTGTAAAACAGACTCATTGTTTTATTAAATAAAAAACCATATATACATATATCGGATGGGGCATAATATCCTTAGCTCTTAGTGGAGTACTACTCTTATGCTGATGTTCCATAGTGTGCTGGATGAGTTCTAAAAATCCAGCACCACCAACTTCTTCAAACTTACGAATATCCTGAAGAAAAATAAAGAAATACTTCTTAGTGTCATTACTATTAAATATGATAACATTTGTTATATTAGGCTTTAACGTATTGGCTTATGGTTAGGGTAGGAGATTTGTTTATCTAACCCTGACTTAACCCATATGCAAGCCATAACCCCAATTTATATTGTTAATTGAATTAGCTCAACTAAGTTATCATAATTTAATATGATATTTCAATTAAATGTTACCCACTGGCACTGACACCCAGTGGCATTTCCAGCAGGCCTGCAGTCACTAGCCTGAGACAGACAGGTTCAGACATGTGTGAATTAGTACAAGTGTGAATGAATTAAGACTGGGGAGAAATACCAGTTACCAATTGGGTTGGATACTGGGTAGTGGGCTAGTGGCCTAGTGGGCACTTGGCAGTGGGCAGGTCATTCAGGTGGGCAATGTTTGGAGGGAAGACCTAGACAATAGAATGTCCACTGGTAGGGTCAAAGGGTGATAAGTTGATGGTTAATCATGGCTTGATTGCCTCTGCAAATATTTCTAAAGTAAACATTTGGGGCTGGCTACTTCCAGCCAAGTGAACTTATGGGGGCCTTTAGATTCCATGCAAGGTCTCAATTTGCAACAATATAATACTAAAGAAATAATTTTAAGCATTCATTAACCGGAATTACAATTTATAATCAGGCATAATCAGTGTTTTGTATGAATATTTTTATTATGTTCAGGCCCAGCCCAGGTCCGGCCCGGCCCGCTCACACTAGGCTCAGGCCCGGCCCAAGCCCGTTGTGTTTAAATTGTTTTGAGCCCAGGCCCGGCCCGGGCCTGCAGTATGTAGGCCCAGGTCCGGCCCGCGAAATTGTGTAGAGGCCTGGCCTGCGGGCTGCGGGCCGGGCTTGGACCCAAAGCCCGGCCCGCGCAGGGCACTAGTGTGTATTGAGGCTTGTATGGAGCTGTGATGTCAATGGTGGTGGTGCGTGTGTGCGCAGCGCGCGCGTGTGTGTGTGTTGAAGTGGTGTGGAGCTGTGATGTCAGTGGTGGTGTGTGACAACAGGTGTGCATGTGTGTTGAGGTGGTGTGGAGCTGTGATGTCAGTGGTGGTGTGTGACAACAGGTGTGTATGTGTGTTGAGGTGGTGTGGAGCTGTGATGTCCGTGGTGGTGTGTGACAACAGGTGTGTGTGTGTGTGTGTGTGTGTTGAGGTGATGTGGAGCTGTGGTGATGTGTGACAGGTGGTGTGTGTGTTGAGGTGGTGTGGAGCTGTGGTGTCAGTGGTGGTATGTGACAGGTGGTGTGTGCGTTGAGGTGGTGTGGAGCTGTGATGTCAGTGGTCACTCATGGCAGGTGGTGGGTGAGATTGAGGAGGTGATCAACACTGGCTGCTGGGTCGGGGACTGTCTCATCTACACAAACAGTGTCAACAGACTCAACTACTACGTTGGTGGAGAGATCGTCACCGTCGCACATTTTGACCGGTCAGTCTCGCCAGTCTCCGCTGGACGTAGCAATCTGCAAATGTTTTTATTCTAAATTATGTGTTGAAGTCTATTTTTGTTGTAGTGCTCGTCACACTGATATCTCAGTCAATTTGTTACTAAATAAACGAAGTTGTTTCCAAATATTTTAGATAAATTATATAAAAAATGTGTTTGTCTTAGTTTAATGAAATCTGCAAACATGAAACTGAGGAAAAATGTTGTTAATTGTCTGTTTGTTGACGTTTTATATAACAACATTCTAGTTGACCATATTTTTATGTTTCAGGGTGATGTATTTATTTGACTGTGTATAACAGTGTTACAGGGTGATGTACCTTTTTGACTGTGTTACGGGGTGATGTACCTTTTTTACTGTGTTACATGGTGACACACCTACTTGACTGTGTTACAGGGTGACATACCTACTTGACTGTGTGTTACAGGATGATATACCTACTTGACTATGTTACAGGGTGATGTACTTACTTGACCGTGTGTTACAGGGTGACATACCTATTTGACTGTGTGTTACATGGTGAGGTACCTACTCGACTGTGTTTCAGAGTGATGTATTTACTTGGCTACATTCCGAAGGACAGTCGCCTCTACTTGGGGGACAAGGAACTCAACATCGTCAGTTACTCACTGCTCCTCTCTGTGCTGGAGTATCAGACGGCCGTGATGCGACAGGACTTCGACACGGCCGACAAAGTCCTACCCACAGTTCCAAAGGAGCAGCGTTCTCGTGTTGCACACTTCCTTGAGAAGCAGGTAGGTTCTGAAGGTTCAGACAAATTCTTTACATTGCATTTGACATAAATTTCTAGTTATCCCTACATAACGGCCTAAGCTGTCAGAACAGTTGGTCTGTAAGTTGCCTTTGTAAATTGTTTTTTTGAGATAGTTATTGCAGCTGTTTGATGGTGACTGATTGCAGGGTTTCAAGTCTCAAGCTCTAGCTGTCACTTGCGACCCGGAGCACAAGTTTGAGTTGGCACTGCAGCTAGGAGACATGAAAATTGCATATGCTCTTGCACGAGATGCTGAGGTAAGCTCTCGGTCACATCCATTATGGCTTAACTCAGGTGGTTGGCCTTTTCTAGCACAGCACCATCACCATGGTTTTGGCACAATGTTCCAAAATAGATGTAAGAAAAGACTAGTAATCATTGTCATTGTTATTTCAAGCCTGTGTGTGTGTGTGTGCGTGCATGCATGCGTGCGTGCATGTGTGCGTGCTAATGTATACCCTACCCTGTGTGTGTGCTGTAGTCGGAGCAGAAGTGGAAGCAGCTGGCAGAGCTGGCAACGTCCAAGTGTGAGTTCAGTCTGGCCCAGGAGTGTCTGCACAATGCCCATGACTTTGGCGGTCTGCTGCTGCTGGCCAGTGCTGCTGGCAATGCATCCATGGTCAACCAGCTCGGTCAGACGGCAGAGAAAGCCGGCCAGAACAATGTTGCATTTCTCTCATACTTTGTCCTCGGAAAGTAAGCACATTCATTTTACTCACAAGTTTTTGTCTGTTTAATTAAGAGTTTCAACATCTTGTTTCATTTCCCTGGTTCACCGTAGTGAGTAATATCGAATCTTTATATAAACTGCCACATTCCTATTATATTGAACATGGTGATATTAAACTTGTTTTATCTAAATTGTTTTATTTAAGATAGTCTGTCAACATTAATTCTGATAGATGGCCTCCATTTGAAATGCCATCAGACATGTTAACTGTGTCCGAGTCTTACATTATGTACACTGCATGTTGTAGACTGGAGGAGTGTCTGGAGGTGTTGATCACCACAGGTCGACTCCCTGAGGCTGCATTCTTTGCCCGCACATACCTGCCCAGTCAGGTCTCGAGGTGAGTGCATCCTTGCTCCCATTGCCACCAGTCAACAGGTGTACATTGAGTGGTGGTTACAAACTAATATATCATTGTGACATAATCTGCTTCACATGGGTACTTGATTAATTCAGAAAACAAAAGAAGACAACTATTTATTTTTGACATATCACTGTTGACATATATGAAACAAGTTAATTTCTTGTGAAAAATAGCAATAGGCAGTTAGTTAGCAAAGTGACTTGTTCCTACAGTGATACAATGAATGTGTTGCACACAGAGTAGTGCAGCTGTGGAGGGAAAGCTTGGCCAAGGGCAGTCCAAAGGCAGCGTCGTCCCTGGCTGATCCCACAGAGTATGAGAATCTCTTCCCAGGGCTGAAGGAGTCCTTCAAGACGGAGCAGTTCCTCCGCAGCCAGCGACACACAACAAGCCCTGCCAGGAACTTCCCCTCTGTGCGGGTAAGAGCCAGTTAAATGTGATGAGATTTGTAAGTTTAGGTTAGATTTAAATTTAGCGATTGTGTCTTTATGTTTCATGGATGCAGTAAACATATATAATAATTTATTTTCCTTACAAATGTCTTTATTTGTCTGTGTAATTTTAATAATCAGTAAGAAAGCAGTGGCATTAAATTCTCACAATTTAATATGTTTTGGTTTGGTTTCTGATTATTTGAACAAACAAAACACATCATAATACAAAATGTTTAAAAATCTAGTGATAGTGAAAGGTTAATTACATTTTCCACAGACTACCAAGTTCAGTCTCAATCACACCCACTGAAGTATCAGCGTTCTCACCCAGACCTCCAGGTGAAGCAATGTTAATTCAGAAACATAAAGATAAATAAATGGTTCCAACAGAATGATTGATATCCAGTGTTTTCTTTGTAGCCCAACTCAGAGCGTGATCCCATCGAGGAGATGCGGGCTGCAGAGGAGAGTGGACAGTTCACCTATGTTGAGGGTGGTGAAGGGACAGAGGAGGGAACAATTACCCCCACTTCAACCCCCACAGAGATGGTCAGTATCATCTTGGTTGGATCAAAGTCATAATTATCCCCACTTGATGAGGTATTTAGATATTTCCTTTATGTAGGAGAAATGTATTGCTTGGGCATTTCATATTTGATTTAGTTGGCTAAAATTCTGCTGTCATACAAAAAAAATTATTTGTATGGTGAAATGTTCCTAATATTTTGTATATAGTTTACTTCTATATGGAGACTGACTTGACTTACTTATACCCTTGTACTCCGTGTGGAGCATAGGTCAACCACAAGCTTCCTTCTGTGTCTCGGGACAAAACTTCCAGCTGACTCCAGGAGTGTCCCAACGTCTGCCCTTCAGTCTCCACAGACCTTCTCCAGGTGGAGCGGGGTCTTCCTCTCTTCTGTTTCCCTTGTGGGTTCTATTTTAGAGCATGGTGTACCACGCTGGACGTTGGCTTTTGGCCCAGCCAATCCCACTTTCTTCTCATGATCTGGGCTTCTGCTTGTGCTTGTCCTGTTCTTCTCCAGATTTCTTCGTTTGTGATTTTGTCTTGCCATTTGATGTGAAGGATGGCCCTCAAGCATCTGTTAATGAAGGTCTGCACTTTGTTTGTTAAGGCCTTTGTTATGCGCTAGGTTTCACACGCATAAAGAAGGACTGACTTTACTTTGGTGTTAAAAATCCTAAGCTTGGTCTTGACGGAGATGACCTGTGAAGTCCAAATGGGTCTCAGGGTCTTAAACGCTGCTGTGGCTCTATCCTGCTTTTGATGTCTCGGTCTGTGCCACCTTCTCTGCTCAAAACACTTCCCAGATATGTGAACTGGTCCTCATCTTCTATGTCCTCACCCATCAACTGGATGCTATTCTTGTTCACGTGATTTGTTCTCATAGTCCTGGTTTTCTTTTTGTTGATCTTCAGACCTAATTTTGCAGCAAACTCAGTGATGTCACCTTGTCCTGCATGCTGTCAAGATGGTGTGAAAGTAGTGCAACGTCATCTGCAAAGTCAATATCCTCTAGCTGTTTGGAGATTGTCCACTGGATTCCCTGCCGGCAACCTTCTATTGTTGATGCCATAATCCAGTCAGCAGGAACATGAATGGAGACAGCAGACATCCTTGGCGGACCCCTGATAATATGGAGAAGGGTTCAGTCAAGGAGTCACTGTGGACAGCCTGGCAAGTGGATGGTTCATAAGTTGTACGGATCAGTCTGATGATCTGGGATGTGCAAGTAACTTCCAAAGGGCAGCACAATCAATGCTATCAAAAGCTTTTTAGAAGTCTACAAAAGTGATGTACAGAGGAGAATTCCACTCCAGGGACTGTTCATTGATCACTCATATGGTCCGTGTATGACCTATCCTTCTGAAAGCTAACTGTTCTACCCGCAATAGTCTGTGAACCTCTGTTTTCATTCTTTCCAGAAGAATCATGTTGAACACTTTTCCTGGTATTGACAGTAACGTGATGCCCCTCCAGTTTTTGCAGTCTTTCAAATTGCCTTTCTTTTGGAACTTGAAATGGGTGGCCATGTCTCCAACCCTATGGAATCTCTTCTTCAACCCAGGTCTTCCCAAAAAGCCGGTAAAGACAGTCCACTGATGTCTCTGTATAAGCCTTTATTGCTTCTGGTGGAATCCCATCTGGGCCCGGTCTTTCCCGTTCTTCAACTGCAAGATTGCTTTCCTGATTTCCTGTTTTGATGGTCTGCTGGTGTTGATGCGAAGTGGAGTTTCAACCAGAGGTCTGTATGGAGAGCTGTAGTTTTATTGGTCATCAAACACTATAAATACTTGAGATGAGTCTACTTTTGAAGGTTTCAAAACAAAACAAAAACCCTGCACTGATTTTACCCACACTTGCAGCAGCAGTCTTCTACTGCCACCAAAAACACAATGTCGGCTGTCGCCCAGTCCTTGTCTACACAAGTGGAGCCTGATGTGACCACCAGCAGCCCGGCCTTGCCTACTGCACCAGAGTCTGCCCCGCAGGACGTCACCCTTCAGCCAGAGGCTGTCGCTGCCAGTGCCTCCGGGCCATTGGCAGTCGACAACACCAAGACAGATGACCTGGAGAAGGAGTTGGAACTCGACCTGGAGAACCTGAAGCTGGACGAAAACATTGACACTTCGGTGGGTGTAGGGCAGACTGGACTCCTCAGTCAGCAGGCAGAGCTATGACAAAACACTGCAACCCACCTCATAACATCAGTGTACAACACTACACAATATTGGTTTCACGTGGAGGGGTGGGGGGTTAGCAGCTGTTTCATGTGGAGGTGTGGGGGTTAGCAGCTGTTTCATGTGGAGGTGTGGGGGTTAGCAGCTGTTTTATTTGGAGGTGTGGGGGTTAGCAGCTGCTTCATGTGGAGGTGTGGGGGTTAGCAGCTGTTTCATGTGGAGGTGTGGGGGTTAGCAGCTGTTTCATGGGGATGGGTGTGGGTTATCAGCTGTTTCATAGCGAGGGGTGGGGGTTGGCAGTTGTTTCATATGGAGGTGTGGGGGTTAGCAGCTGTTTCATGTGGAGGTGTGGGGTTACCAGTTGTTTCATATGGAGGTGTGGGGGTTAGCAGCTGTTTCATGGGGAGGGGTGGGGGTTAGCAGCTATTTCATATGGAGGTGTGGGGTTAGCAGCTGTTTCATGTGGAGGTGTGGGGGTTAGCAGCTGTTTCATTGGTGGGGTGTGGGTTATCAGCTGTTTCATGGGTAGGGGGGTGTTAGTATCTGTTTCATGGGAGTGCCGTGTGGCGTATATGAAGTTGCTGAAGTTGCATGCAGATTGATTTAATTCAAAGGTTCATGTAGCGGGGGAAGTGTTGTACATCAGTGTTTTGAGATTGTCTGCAACAGTGAGTTATTTGTGGATACTGGTTATAGCAGACAAGACCATCAACACCCAACCCTATTCTTTAGTATATGCATTAGTGTCAGATGTTGTGCACCAGATGAAGGTATGCTAATTGACAAAGTCATCTTTCAAACTATACCAGTTGTACGCATTGCCCAATTTAACTAACCAGCAGTATTGCAGGAATCTACGCTAGCTACTGATGCAAAACAAACGTCTATGTCACTAAGTCACAGTCCTGATTATTAAGAGTATGAATGTTATCGGCGTGATGACTTTGAACTCATGCATGAAAATGTATTGTCAACCTCTTAGTCGCATCCTCATACGTTGTTGCAGTAGTTACATTTATTTTATGCAGCCATCCCATAAAGACAAGATCAATCATATTAAATGTGTTGGCACAATTAGTTGAGTTACACTGCAAAATTATGCTGTCAGCATTGCTCTGGTTATGGTGAAACGATGTCACATGTCAGATTCGCTTCACCAGCTCAGGTGAAGTTATGCTTGGAGATTGTCTTTTAACGCCAAAACTAACAAAGTCGCTGTTTCCAACCTTCCAGGTGTTAGAAGGGGAGGACTTCGATGAGGATGATTGGGAGTGAATAATTGGTAAACATCAAACTTTCTGTAAGTTTGACTAATGCTTGTCTGCTGTGGAATAACATAAAATACTAATTTAGAAAATCAGCACAGCTGCACTAATGAAGTTCATGTGTGAGTGACAAAAGTCAGACTGCCCAGTGTTCCGATATTTTAATTTAAATTCCTATATTTTTCTATATTTAAAAAAAAATCCAAATTTAATATAATGCAACCTAAAACTTGCACCCATACTTTCAAACATATTGGTTGTTGCTTTTTGTGTGGCTTCTGTTTTTTTTGCTTGGCTCTAGAGGCTTTGGGTGTTTTCAGTGACTTCTGTTTTATTGGGATGATGTTGACACTGGTTTGAATGAAGTATGGGTGCTGGAGTGTAGTTTGATATGGTTGAATTATTAGTTATAGTAGGAGTCATCCAATTTGGGTCAAGGGTGCATCCAGGTTTGGTCAAAATATACATTTTAACAAAACATACACGATGAACCACATCAATTATACATGTAATAAAACTTTTCATTATTCTATTAAGTGGACATTTCATGAAATAATTGTAACAATAGTTAATCCATAAATTTTAGTGATTGTAAACTCTTTTGAAACGTTAAATGAAAATTAAATGAAATCTTAATTAAATGAAGTCTAAATCAATCCCTGCCCGTTTGTCTACGTGTTTGAGACCGTTGTCGTAGTTTGCTAGGGATATTGATCTAGGCAAATAACCATGTGACTAAACACTAGACGCCATCCCAAAAGCAAATTACTAATTAACAAACTATTGATCATAAAACTGTTGACTCTTACACATCACCTAGGAATGAAGAAATAATAAATTACCGCCAACAAGTATCTGATTCTTACCTGGAATAATACTGATATGTAAGGAATTGTTCAATCATGTTCTGCTGTTGGATTTAATGCTATCTGCTCTCATTTGTTTTATTAGCTGTGGTGTCAGACCACAGGTGCCATCCATAACCTAGTAATACTGCTAACACACTAATATCTTGCAGCTATGTAGTGCTGTTTAATCTTATGGGTTGCACTGCTTTTCTAACACATCTATCCACGCTAATCACACTGCAGGTATATTGGGGACACCTGCAAATTTTGACATTGTGTATACAAAAAAATGAATGTCCCATTCTACAGAATTTGTCACATAAATCTGCTTTTGGACCCAATCTATCAGCTCTATATTTTTGTCTTATTGGTGCCAATCATATTTTTATGGCTGGTTTTGTCTGAATCTTATTTTGTCATATGCTGATACTAATTTTCCATATTGCATTGATATTGTATTGTAAATTATGCATTATAAACTTTTTACTGTTTATTTTTTCAATAGGACATCAACATTGATGACCTGTTGGGGTGATTGAAGAAGGGAGAAGCCATGGTGGAAGTAGAGATTAAGGATTGCA
Source organism: Lamellibrachia satsuma (assembly GCA_033239005.1). NCBI lineage: Eukaryota > Metazoa > Annelida > Polychaeta > Sabellida > Siboglinidae > Lamellibrachia > Lamellibrachia satsuma. The sequence goes on from BSQZ01000035.1 coordinate 5,088,574, forward strand.
TCATTTCGAGAAGACATCAAGAGAGAGACTTGACACTGGGAACTCTTGTAGGCTGCCACACTAAAGTTGTTGTTATTACATGGTTATATTTAAGTGACATTGGGGCTGGGTAATTGTAAATAGTTCACAGATGCGACACCGACTTATACTGATTTTGAATTGATGCTTGGTGAATAATAAAGTACTATCTAATGAATGTGTTTCTCTTGAATATTCGTCATCCAGTCCTGACGTCTTCAGTGTGTCCAAATTTCCAGACCAGTAACAAAACTGCTATTTAACAACTGTTACAAGATTGGACATGGTTCACTGAACATATTCAGTGATGCTGATTATAACTGGTATGGTAATTCTGTCATGTGAACGTATGAAGGTAACAGAATAAGATTGTAGAATGCTGCATTCGGCACCTGGTGTAAAGTCAACTAAAAGCAGACATGATAAGCTAAATCTTATGGCTCTCTTGGTGGGCCTTGTAGCGGATTAGTTAGTTGATTGAGATTAATACTGAGCAATCTAGACTAATTTAGTTGCCACTTGATTTCACCACAATATAATAACACTGAATCATTCCAGTAGTTCCATGTCTAGTTAAAAACAAATTGTACAACAAATCAAGGCTGTTCAGTTTATTGTTTCTAAATCTGTTGTGATTACTCTGTCTTGCCCTTCAACAAACAAGTTTTTAAAACCATATGTTTGTGAAGAATGTAGAATTTAATTGTTTTTGGTTTGAGTAATGAGACCATGTACAAGTTTACCTAATTGAAATACTGCTTGCAACCACACTTGCTGTAACAATTAGTGTTGCATAAAACAACTATTTCTGCTCTTTCATATTCCATGTGAGTCTATCATGCCAACAAGAATTTTGGCTCACTAGTTCCTTTGATGTCAAGCAATAGTCATGTTGCCCTGTTTTTTTTATGGCAACCACTGTCAATATATGCAGTGATTTACTGGATCATACAATATTACTGGAGTTAAATTGCAATGGTTTATTGTGCATAGAAGAAAAAATCTTCAAATGGTTCAATGTTTTCTATGCGTCCCAATAGAAATTATTGGCAAGTCAAAAATGTTTGCTGACAGTCTTACTATGATGCATTTGCTTGATTCTTACATATGTAGCTGCAGAGACCTCATCATTGAAAGTGCATATTAGGTTAGCCTCCTCTATCTCTCTCTTCACAAATGAGCAACTTCTTCCACCATATATTTTGGTTTTCACAACTACCCACAAAGCTGATAGAACAGTGAGTTAGTGGAGTAGTACAACTACTCTAATGCTATGACTATCAATCAGTTCCAATTTAGCATAACCAACAGATTTTTTCTATAAATTAAAGCTCGGATTGCAGCAGCAACAGCAATAATGCACGGATAACAAAGAAAGTAGATGGAAGCTAGATTACAAATGGATTTCTTTCCCAACATCAATATTGTATTATTGCATGTGTATTATTTCCTTGCTATTAGCATATTTTGTTGCTGTATTTTGCAACATTTTACAAATTTACCTGCCTATGGTAGGTGATTGTACTTCTTTTAAAATTTGGTTCCCTGTATCTTCTGCTGATCTTCACATGAGAGATATTTTCTTAATATTTAAAATAGGCCATTGTGCATATAATGTTGGTGTCGGTATGTATGTGGACATGTTGTGTCAAAGCTTCAACATAGGATAGCCATATTGCATTTCCCATTTCAAAAGATCAGTGCTAGTGCCTTTAGTACATGCAATTGTGATGTATTTAATATTTAGCAGAACTGTGTGTTACTGACTTGTACAACGTTACCTGTGTGTCTTAACTTGATGCATTCCAGGTCAGTTTTAAATATATATTGTGTCCAGCTCAATAATATAAATGTCTTACAAGTTACAGCACATAGTTTAATTTATTCATTTAACATTAAAAATAGTACAGACACTGAATTGTCATTTGTTATGAAAGTTTATAGTTGCTAAAATAAACAAAAACATGATGCAAACTGCCATTATCCAGACCTGTATGTATTTATACACATAACTCAAGACACAGTCACACACATCACACTACATATTATGACAAATTTCAATTCACCTATATTTAATTCTCCCACAGGTGTAGGCCATGTAGCTAACCTGACAAATACTAACATAAACATGATGTTTACCTAGCTCCACACCACATCTCGCAGATCATGACTTATCTTCATGAAGATAAGTATATATATATATATATATATATAATTATATACTCCAAGGTCAAATGGGTGTATTGATTATTTTATTTCAACAAAATGTCTAAACTCGCTATAAGCTGCTCGCACAGCTATTACTACAGGGATGAGACCACAGTTGAACTACCTGTTTATACTCTGGAAATGATGTATGATTTATGAAGTGTCAAGATTGACCTATAAATAAATTATGTGACCGGTTTTCAGCCAATATTACGTGCAAGGCATTGTTTAAACTTGGCTGTCAAACAAATAACAATGACGTGACAAGCAGGAGTGTTCCATAATATGTCTACGTATACATTGTGTTGCAACTTGATATGAAATTGGACACTTTGTCAGACAAGAATATTTGGGGTAAGAGCACAGTTGAACTTCCTGTTTATTGCTTCACGAATGTAGGGCGTATTAAATTGTGATATGTGAAATTATGATGCGACATAAGTGCAATTGAGCAAGCATATTCACAGGTTTGTTTGTAGAAGCTATTGGCTGGGAAATAGTGCCTTTTTTTAGAGTTTAGCAGGCTGAAGGATTTATGGGAATTTTTCTGCTATGGGCCACTTGTGCGCATTAGAGATGCTTTTCTTACACAACATATCATGGAACCAACGCGCTACAGAGTAAACCAAGTCCCACATTTATTAGACTTGATATTTACAAATGAAGACGAAATGGTAAACAACTACGATGTAAAGGATCCTCTTGGAAGAGCGATCACTGTTTGATAACATTCACGTATCAATGTCAAACACCAGTTACATGTCAAAGTGGCAAATCATTTCTGTATGAGAAAGGAAACTATCAAAAATTACGAGGAATGCTGCAAGATGACTGGGAAACCAAATTCGTGAATCTTGATGCAGAAGAGAACTGGGAATTGCTTATAAGTAGGCTTAAACAGGCAGAGCACGAGTGTATCCCCAAGAAGAAATCGGAGCAAATAAAAAATATAAGCCACTATGGATGAATGCGAAAACACTGGACAAAGTGAGAAAGAAACATAGGGCTTGGAAAAAGTACCTACGGACAAAGGAATGGAAAGACTACCTAGATTACACCAAAGCTAGGAATCAAGCAAGAAAGGCTACTCGACAAGCAGTCAAGACACTGGAGCAGTCCATAGCAAAAGATATTAAAAGTAACCCAAAGCATTTCTGGAGCTATGCTCGGTCAAAGATGAAAACAAGACCAAGAGTTGGTGATCTCCAAACGGAGGAAAATGCAGAACTGACAACCACCGATAAAGAGAAGGCAGAGGTCCTGTGTAAATTCTTTAGTGATGTCTTTACTAGAGAAGACCTAAAAAATGTGCCAACATTTGAGGAGCATCAGGGAATTGATAATCTATATGATATCAACTTCACTGCTGACGATGTTGAAAAGAAATTGGAAAACCTCAAAATCGGGAAATCACCAGGTCCTGATGGCATACATCCCCGGGTACTAAAAGAGCTTGCTAAAGAATTGAAAATGCCATTGTTCATCATATTCAGGAAGTCACCGGATACAGGCATACTACCAAAAGTCTGGAAAATTGCAAATGTATTGCCAATATTCAAGAAAGGCAGTAGGCAACTAGCGGCAAACTACAGGCCAGTTAGCTTGATGGCAGTGGCATGTAAAGTCATGGAATCCCTGGTCAAAGATGCCATAATAGTACACATGGAAAATAAAAAATTAATTGCAGACCAGCAGCATGGTTTCATTGCTGGGAGATCATGTATCACACAGCTAATTTCAACATTGGAAGACTGGACCAAAATATTAGATGATGGAGAGTGTGTGGATGCAATATACATGGATTTAAAGAAGGCTTTTGACTCAGTACCACACCAGAGGCTGCTTGCTAAGTTAAAAGGATACGGAATTAAGGGAAAACTTTTGAAATGGATTGAAACATTTCTCACCTGTCGCAAACACCGGGTATTAGTCAATGGAGCAGCATCTTCGTGGTCAGAAGTAGTGAGTGGGGTACCACAGGGCAGTGTCCTCGGACCTATTCTTTTTATACTGTATATTAATGATATAACAAATGTTGTAACATGTGACATGAAGATTTTCAGGGATGATACAAAATAGATCACAAAACTTCAACGAGGCAAGATTGTATAAACCTACAGAAAGACATAGACAGATTACAAGACTGGGCTGAGAAGTGGCAGTTACAATTTCACCCAGATAAATGCAAAGTTCTAAGATTTGGACATGGGCACCCACAATTTACCTATACTTTGACAACAGCAACAGGTGCAAATCCTCTGGAGTGTAGCCATGTAGAGAAAGACCTGGGCATCCAAGTTGCTGACCAGTTAAAATTCACCCAACAGGTGCAGCAGGCAGTGTCAAACACAAATAGATTGCTGGGTGTAATACGACGAACATATCAACACCTGGATAGGACAACCTTTCTTCATCTAAATAATACTTTGGAATACGGTGTGGTAGTCTGGTCACCGCAGTATCAGCATGATATTGATGCTGTGGAGGCTGTCCAGAGAAGAGCTACACGGATGGTCCCAGTACTGAGACATTTAGATTATGAATCGAGACTAAAGGTGTTAAATTTACCAACACTGACCTATCGTCGTTTACGAGGAGATGTTATCGATGTGTATAAATACTTGCATGGCATTTTTACATTTTCGCACGATATGTTTAATCAAGACTTATACGAAGGCACGCGGGGGTCATTCTCTAAAGTTGTTCAAGGACCGGAGTAAACGGGAATTAAGGAGGCATTTCTTTAGCCAGAGAGTCATTAATATATGAAATTCACTTCCGGACACCATCGTCACTGCACCGTCAGTGAATACGCTAGAAAATCGACTTGACAAACACTGGCGAAACCAGGCAGTCAAATATGACTACAAAGCCAAACTAAGGCTAGCCAAGAGCGGTACATAGGCAGATTTTGCCTGAAGACCGAAGAGGATATGTATATGTATGTATGTATAAATACATAGATATTTTTGTAAACAGTGACTGGCATTGCAGGTGGGGGCGTTTTAAAAGAGCTGGAGGTATATGATTTTGACAAAACTTGGTCAGCATATAAATGATATGATGGCAGTTGTTGTTTAAGAAATTTCAGAAGATTAGGTAGTCGAGTTTTCTTATAATCAGACAAAACGTTATCATGGCCACCAATGCAATTTTGCACTGTGGTCTGACCTCTACATTACGGTTAACGGCAATGACACTTGCTGCCGCTAGAGGGCCGATGTCAACGCGATTCCGGTGAACATCTCCAAGGTAAACAAGATTTGATTACGTTTAATACGACAAGTTAGAACTTCTGAATCACATAAACGCATCACTCAGTTTTACTTCATTTTACTTGTATATGATTATGTTTTTAATGTACATGGTATGTCGATAAAATTCACGTAACTCCGTCGCTGAAAATTCTGTAAAATTCTCGTTCATTTTCAGGACAGTTTTCCAAGGTATAGGCATAGACACGCTACGCAAATTAGCCGATTTAAGTAATTTTATTTGTCAAAAAGTAACTGCATTAAGCCAGCAAGGTTGGAACGTTTGTAATGTCAGACCTTTGGATTTGGCAGGCTATCCCATGTACTATAGCTTAACCTAGGGTTAGCCTTTGGTATTTTTGTGCATTCCTGTCCTGACACACTGGTAGGCAAGTGGTGCCGGGCCCATGCCATGGCATGGTGGCTTTGACTCAATTGATGGTAGGGTGCCGGACTGTCGGTCAAGAGAATCGGCGTTCGAGTCCACCTGCTGACATTTTTTTCGTCCCACATTGCCTGTCTTTCGGAAGAGACACTAACAGCAGTTTTGATAAAACAGTTTGTATGTATATGATTTTGATTGCATTTTTTCAGCACATTGGAAACATAATCATGAATTAGTGTTAGTGGATGTCATGACATTTTAGAATGTATGTCACATTTTTTATGCTCATGCAAAACATTTACATGACCACCAATAAGAAAATCAACTGTGGTTTGCGCCCTATTATCACAACACTAGACTAGATTTCCACACGTAGCTGCCTCAGGCAATGTCTGCTTATGCTTGCTGTATGGTATACAGTTCTGGTCTCGACCAAGCCCTGTTTGTTATTATAGTGCATTAACTACATCCCAACTACAATAAGCCAGGAATATATATACTACCACCAAAGTCCAGTGACAATATCTCCTAACACTGGTCACTGCACGGGATATAGACCACCTATTTGATTCATCTACCATTACCCCAATTACGGTTCTATTTGTCTCTTTGATGGAGAGAAATAGTCAGTCTATTTGAAAAGGTTCTCCAGGCTGCTCCAGTTGTCCCGTTGTTTGTCCTGGAGAGGCTGTGTGAAGCATCTCAGTATGTAATAAGACAGTATATGCTACACATATAGAAACTAGAGTGAAGAGTCTTCGCTGATGTTATGTTTTGTTTTCAGCCTGAAGCAAAATTCAGCACTTGAGATAGTTGGCATCCAGTGAGCATTAAGCTGGTTACCTTCCAGCCTACAGGATGCTGTGGCAGTACTGTTGGGGCCATTCAGTGTACCATCTGACAAGATGGTTTCCCAGGAACAACCGTCTCAAGATGTATGTAGTCGTTGCTATACTAGAAACTGATTATTAATGGAAGAAAATGTAGACAATTCCTGAAAACCACTTTTTCAGGAATTGAAATAGTTTTTATCTTGTGCACTTTCATGTTTATTAGTGTAAATAATAAAAAAGGTAAGGTAAGTTCTTATATATCGCGGTATCCAGTCCTTAGGATTGCTCAAAGTGCTTTACACTTCACCCCTGGCAGACCTGTTCATTCCAAGGCCATTTCAACTTCTCTGGGAAGCGTTCAGCCATGCTGCAATTACTACACAAAGACTATTCGTTCACGTATCCACCACTGTCTGTATTACCAGGTACTCATTTATACAGCTGAGTGAACTGTGGGTGATCAAACTTGCCAAAGGTTCGAAGCAACCGCGGTGGGATTTGAAACCAGGTTCTTTCGATTGAGAATCCGGTATGCTATCGTACCCCACTAAGTAATGTAACAGTCATTGTCAGATTTGCAGTATATTATAATTACTTGTTATTGTATAAAACTTATTAATTACTTATTCTATGTTGCAATTACTACACAAAAGTTATTCGTTCACATGATCTGTGTCTGTCTAGCCAGTTATTCTGACACAACTTAGTGAACTGGGGCAATGGCTCACAAGGAAACGAATCACGGTCCTCTCCATTGACCTACTGCACCGACTAAACAACAGATAAATGTTGTTGCTTGCCTCAATCAATCAATCAGTAATTTTATTTCCAACAACCAACAGTACAAATTCCATTATTAAAAAATTCAGCACCATTTGCAACATGCAAAAAATAAAATAATAGATTGTTGATGGAAAGGGAGTGAACAGACGTGTGATACTTATCTATGGTTCACCACCAACCAGTATAGGTATGTATGATACAAATACATTATCTTACAATAAATATCAATTACAAATTCATAACTTGTAACTAATGCATACAGTGCCTACAACATATAATGTTTTCTTATAATTATTTAGATTTTTTAAACCTAATGCATAGAAAGAAAGTGTAAATGAAAAAAAATGCTTGTATGCTTCTGCAGCTAGTGATGTTTTCATGCAACGAATGCCATGGTTTTACTCCACAAGCATAAATGCACATTAATTTTATGTTGGTATGCAGCTATGCACACGATGGCTTCTTAAGGTATCTTTCTGTTATAACCATGTGTTGAAACATATGGTTTAAACATGTTTTACAAATTATATGATAGTGCATTGTCATATGCCTTATAGATAATAATCACTGTCTTAATTTTAACTAGGTCTACAAATTTCAAAATATGCAGTTGCTTTGAGAGGGTGCTAGTATGTTCATAACATTTTGCACCACAGACTATGCAAACTATTCATTTCTGCAGTACTGTAATACACCTAATGTTTTTAACATAGGTGTTACCACATATCTCACTACAAAAGTTAATATAAGGCAAAAACAGAGAACAATACAACGTGTACATTCCGTCAAGATTAATTTGAGAACTTGCTGCAACTTTCAAAAATTTTTTTCTAATTATATTAAAGTTCAATGAATACTCCCAGAAATTTAGTTACACATATTCTGGTTATTCATTCGTTATTTTTGCACAAGTTAATGTCAACATCTGGCGGACGGTTCCTGAGTAACATGTAATTGGTTTTTGACAGGTTTAATGATAATAACAGCATAAAATATATTCATATCATCTGCAAAAAAATATGAATTTTACTAAATTTGATATGTTGCAGATATCATTAACATAGAGGACAAATAATCTTGGACCTAAAACAGACCTCTGCGGAACTCCACATGTGACATCTAATAGCTCCGAAACACGCCCGTCAATATTTACAAATTGCTTCCTGTTGAAAAGGTAGCTTTTAATCTAATCATTTGCTACTTCATGTACTCCATAATAATTCAATGTTTTGATAAGTATTCCGTGGTCTGCTGTATCAAAAGCCCTTTTTAGATCAATAAATACCCCGATTGCATGATTTTTTTGTCTTAGCATTTGAAATTTCCTCTATCAATTCCATTACTGCGTATGACGTGGACATATTTGTATGGAACTTTGTTCAATACAACCTCCTAAATAATCATATACAGAAATTTGTTCATCCAAATTAGTGATATTCTTTGCTAAATTAGGACAAACATTTATAAAAAAACGTGTTAAACTTATTTGCCATATCTTTTTTGTTGGTGATGTGTCTATCCTCATACAATAAATGTGTTGGATAGTTTGTTGACTGGCATTGTTTACTTAACACAGTATTCAAAATCTCAAGTTAGAAGTTAATTTATTTTTATTCTTTTTATATCGAGACTCCACAGTTTGAATTCTAGCTATCCTGGAGAAATGTTCTGTATGGAACATTCTTCTTACGATATGCATTTTGTAATCCGTTTGTAAACCAGTTTTTTTTCTTACGTTTGCTTAATCATAACCTTCTCAACTTGGCAATGATGGTTGTACAATGTACTAAATCTGCTGACAAAGTTGGTATGCGCCATGTTTACATCATCAGTTTGTAACACATTATCCAACTTTTCTTGCCTCAAACTTTCAATAAGCAAAAATACATTATCATCTTTTATGTTTCGTACGTATTTAAATGTGTCGCATTGTAGTTTGTCTATTTCATAACTACATAAAGCGAATATCGGCAAATGATCAATAATGCCATTGATTAATAACCCAGTTCTAACTAAGTAATTTGTTTGATTAGTAAATATAGTATCTATCAAAATTCACGAGTTTGTGGTAATTCGACTCAGTCTGTCTATTAACGGATGCAAACCTAAAACAGACACACAATCTAAAAAACGCTTTGTCCCATTGTGTGTTTCATGTTTTGGGAGATCGATATTAAAATCACCACATACAAAGATATATTTACTTGGTATAACATCAATAAACAACTGTGCTATGCTCTCAAACAATAGGTCTACATCTGACCCTGGAGTTCTATAGACACAACTTGCATTTCTTCGTTTTTTCAAGTCCAATTCGACAGTGACACATTCAAGTATATGCTCTATCACTTTGGATTGTACTGCTCAAAATGTGCAAGTGAATCTTTTATTAACGTATAATGCCACACCCCCTCCTTTTCTGTTATATCTTACAATGTGAAAAACTTCATATCCATTTAATGAATAGTCATCAGTTGTACTTGAATCAGCCCAGGTCTCTGAAATAGCTATAATGTCAGACGGTAGTTTAAGATCATCAATGAAATCCTACATTTATTTTTACTTCAAGCATTAAAATGTATAAACGATAGGTCACTCTATGATTTGACATTACATACAAATTGTTGATCACTGTAATATTTTTAATATGTAGGTATATTGTTATAAAAGTGATTGTCTGGATCTATATTATGCATAATGTCACTCGGCCTATCATCAACATCCTCATCATATTCGTGCGTTTGAAAAGTAATATCAGAACATGTGTCATGCATTGCGTGAAGTGATATTAAATGTACTGAAGTGATATTAAATTTACTGTCATCGGTTGTATAATTAAATTCTAAAAAGTCATCATCATCAACATTGTGAAAAGGTAAATAATGACTAGCCATAGTCAAAGTTTGTTAACACATGGGTCGTTCTACTACATAAAACTAGGTTCAATTCTCCACATGATCCCTGATCACATGTTTGACTGACTTTCAGTGAAAGCTTGTCTCTAAAGTCCAGGGTGAAGTTGACATTGATACTGCTCCTTGATTTTTTTTAAACAACCTTTAAAATTTATATTTATGTGACTTTCTGTTTTCAGACGTATTGTGATGATGATCTTCACCGCGGCTCTACTGATTCCTCAATTCTTTGTGCTGGCCGAGCCTCACACTGAACGCTTCTGTGGACAACATCTCTTTGAGTTCCTAGTTGTTTCCATTGTCTTCACATTCTGTATGATTGGTGAGTTTCACTCTTAGGTCAGCTATTACAATTGATAGTTCTTGTAATGACAATAGTGGTCCCAAGTTGAGCCTGGGGCACTCCTCATGTGATAGTTTATTGTAATAAACATATTGACTTCTATTAGATAGACAACTCTTAATCCAATCATTGGCTAAGCCACATATACCATGACATTATAATTGCTAACACAGTATCTCATGGTCAAAACGTATTGAATGCACTAGACAGATAAAAAAACACCCCTAGTACGATTTTTTTGTTTTGTTTTGTTTTGCTTCTGATATTTTGTTAAAAAGACATTGTAATGAAAAATAGCAGTAGTAGTTATGTAATACGATTTTTTATTTTATAATTTATTTTCAGTACATATAATGGTAGGTAAAAACTTACAACTTATGGTTTTGCATTCACAAACCTCTTAATGATTTAATATTATTTTATTGGAGCCCAAAGTTCTAAGAGTTCCAATGCTGAGAAGTTATGTTAAGATATGTTGTCACCTTTTGTATGTACATACAGATCAAATTGAGTAAGCTAACACAGATTTAAAAATTCTAAATTGCTTTGTTAGATATTTAAGTTTGATGATGTCCATGATAATTGTTGTTGTTTCCCTTGCAGGGTTCTCCTTCATCTTCTCCCTCATGGATCCTGTTCCTTGGGAGGTGAAACTGGCATTCCACATCTTTGGTGTGATCACATTTGTCACTGGAATCGTTTTCACCTTCTTCACATCGATGGCTGGTGAATGTGTAAGTTTTAAGAGATGACCATTCTAAAACAGTTTTCTGGTTTTTGTAAGCATTACTTTTTTTGCAAAGTTCTATGTTGACAATATTTATGTTGTTAACATGAAGTTTTTATTAAATATATTCCTAATTTCTGTATGCACAGTATATCAACACATTAAATGCAGTTAAAGTACCATATAGAAGTACATGTCGTTGCTCATGACTGTTGGCAACATATTTTGTTTTCAGAAAGTAACAACTCCAGAACTGTACTTCTTCTCCCTGGCTGTTGTTGTAATCACAGTTGTTTCACTTGGTGGGTGCCACAGCATGTATTTCCAATTACACTGCATTGAGACTATGAGTCTGTTCTATTTGTTCTCTCCAGTCTCTTCACACAGAGAAATGGCCAGTCTATTTGGGAATATATAAAATATAGCTAACTATTCACCCATTCTCTAACTATATACTACAAAATACAAATGATTACAATTGCACCAATATGAATTACATTACAAATGTGTTCATCGTGTTTGTGTAAGTCACAAAAAAAATAACATACAATATAGGTGCGTGATAATGAAGGCATTTCACACCTATCCAAAGTCTATTCTATTTGTATCACTCCAGATTATTTGCATCCATCTCTCTGTAGACAAACAAATGGAATAGACCATATATTTACTCTTAAATATTTACTCTTATATATTTACTCTTAAATATAATCATATTCCAATCAACTTTGTGCTGTTGTTATTTTAAAGAAAAGTATTCAAATGAAATGCTGTGATAAAGTTGGTGTTTTTTATTTTATTTGAACAGCAAAATGAGTCAATTTATTCAGAACTTTTTGTGACATTCTGTGTTTTGTTGTGTTTTAGTGTTCTTTGCCATTGTTCTGCCATTCTGGGTGATCAATTGGTGGTGTGTGAACTCTGTACTGGACTACAAGAACCGTGATGGCCTCTGCTATGAGCCAGTCAACTGTTGTTCCTGTGTGTGGCACATCTGATACAAAGCTGAGATGATGTCTACTTCACAGCTGATGATGACCAGCTTATCATACACTATGTGCATAACTGTGCATGCATGCATACATGTGTAAGTAAGCCTACATACTCGGTTTACACACATACATGCATGAATTTATAAATTGTATATAGCTAATGCATTTCAAGAAATGTCATCCTAGAAATATGGTGGTTTAAATGCTTTAACTAATTCTGACTGATTATTGATTTGTGCATGCAAGTTAGTGTAGTTTCCAAGTTGTTTGTATAGTACACAATAACTTCAGTTGCTGTAATCATGCAACAAATGATATAACTAATGTTACTATATAAAGCATATTAGTGAATTTATTCTCACAAGTTGAGGTTCCAAAAGGGCACTTTCATTTGTGAAAAAGGACAATATTTACTATAAAAGAATTTATGTGGGACAAAGCTACCTACAAAAGAGTTAATGACATGGAACCGTGGCTCGTTTGCTGAAGACAACAAAGTCAAATGTATGTTTGTATATGAGCTTTAAAATAAGCCAAATAGTAAAATGCAATACAATAATATGTATGCATCATAAATACATTATGTATACACAATGAAAACAGTTGTGACCTAGTTTATATACTCAGCTTACAAAATATCAGCAAAAGTTGGGGAACCAACCACACAAGGCCAATCTGTAATGCATGATTGCAGAATGGCTCCCCCCACCCCACAAGATTACCATAAAAGAATAACTAAGTTATTTAGGTATTAATTTAATTACACTTATATGAAGGCTCCATTTGTGGGTCATTCTGTTCTGTAATTAATGTTATACGCATAGGTCAATATGTTAGCTAGGATATCAGTGAAGCTGGGACAATGGTTTTGTTAAATTGCTAGGGAGAAATGTGCACCAACTGCACCAACATTTCTGTAGTTTAGATGTAAGATAGATATAGTGAAATTATTTATATTTGACTTGATTGTATTTATATATCTATATCGCATTATATATTTGTTAAAAGTGTTCTTAACAAGCATAGCTCCACATTCAATGTATCCAGCTGGCTGGGTATTGTTTGTGTGTCTAGAAATTAAATATCTATATAAATATCACTGTTGTTGGTTACTATCTTTGTTATCATCAGATCTCATTTATTGAGGTCCAATTTGGAAAGGTTTGCATTGGAATAAAGTCATGGTCCGATGTCATGCAGTTTGTATTTAATAAACCCATGTTTTACATTTGAACCAGTCTGAAATATTTGCATTTCAATGCAAAGCATTCAGTTTACACTAACCCTGAACTGCCTTCACACGCAATATCCACGAGCTACATCAACATGCAAATTTAGAAGCAATGGTTAAGTCCACGGACCAATAGGGTTGACTAGATCTGGCATCTCTGCTTGTATGATTCTTGGAGTACAAGATTTACCCTTACACGTGACCAAGCCACCCAAAGAAAGCACCACTGCCATATCAAGGAAGCACATACTAGATGATGACAGTAAACATGACCAGCTTTATATTGGTGATCGCAATGTTGAACGGTCAACCAGACTTATGTCATTTCATTTCATTTCCGTGATTGTTTATGTAGGTTAAGCATTCATGTATCTTGAAGTATATAATTATAATATTGTTTTTATTCTGTGTCCTTTTGGTTTTCTTCGTTGCAAGGCTTAAGGCTATTGTATTATATAAACTACTACCTACAGCTGGTTATGTTTATATTATTTATATGGGTGCATTTGATCCCCAAATAATACTTATGGATATACCTAACAATTTAAGCTATATGATGTTTTGCAGTCTGAAATTTACCATTGCAGTTCGTATGTTCGCACATACCTGTGCGGATATACCCCAGGCAGTACCCTGGGGCATATCCGCACACCAGTGATCAATACATATTGATAACATATACATTTTTCTTACTGGAGTTGAAGTTTCATAACTGGTAGTTGTAATTAAACTATTAAATATACAGATTAACAAGGCAAAATTTATCCCTTCTAGTATAAACAGTTAATTAGTTATAACATATAATACATTAGGTGTGCGGATATGCCCAACCTTCCCTAGGCAAAGTCAATCGCCATACAACTTTTTCTATATGGCTTTGGCTCATTAGTGGGGTGGACAATTCTGCCTCAACCTTCCCCTACATCCGGGGGGGGTTACTCCCTATACTGAGGTATACATGTATGTGCCGTGCAAATGCCCCTGTTTTTGGCCATTTTTCTCTCTCTGTCCGAAGAAAATTTTTTATTTTCTCTCTTTGTGCCCCAATTAAACCTGATAATTCTCTCTTTCATCGAAGAGGAAATTTCCCAATGAAAACGTTCCGCCCGGGCTTACCTTACACTTATAGATATTAGATAAATTGTTCAATAATTCTCTCTTGGTGACCGTAAATTTCTTGATTTCTCTCTCCCCATGTGCTCCATGGGGCTCTGATGGCACACTCCCACCGCTTTGGTATGGCGGTACCCCCCCCCACCCGCCCTACATATACCACATATAACTCAATAACAGCTAGCCAAGTGTCACAGATCAGTTCATTTAGGTCAACAACTTCATGAAATATTGTTGTCTGACTTTAGGTTGAAATGCACATAATGCCAAGTGAATGTTTGGAAGAAATTCAAGTAAGTATCTAAACTCGTGTTCTCAAATTTCTGGTTCCACGAAGATGGTTTTCGTTGTGAAACGGGAACGTGATATTCGCATGGACGTTTGCACAGAACCGTCGGACCGAGGGAACGCATATACGTTTTGAACATCGGCGGCATCGCGAGATGCGGTTATTGTAACATGTAACATCAAACATCGAGTCGGCTTTTGTTCAATATACACATTTGGAGCTCTCTGTAGGAAACATAAAATGTGCCGCTGATTGCACATACGACTGCTTAACGCTTTTGTTGCCATCTGCAGTAACTCTGTAAGCAAGCGAATATTCTATTATCGCCCTTTCTGGAAATTGTCAAGCTAGGAGGCTTCCAATGACTATTCCAGCTTGACAATCGGATTTCAAATAATTTATTTTACATCGCTGTGCAGCTATCGAACATGTATAGAAGTTATAGTTAGCAAAAGCCAAAATTAGCTAATGTTCAACCAAGTCTAAGAGTAAGACCTGATGTTCACACTGACTTTCAGATCATATTCACTGTTTTACTGACTATTACAAAATTCATAATTATGCAAGTTCTAAGCCAAAGAGAATTTGAGATGGCAAAGACCACATTGCCACAGGATCTGATTTGGGGTCTTTTTGTTTCTTTATATTACTGTAGAGCAGCGTTTGTAAACCGGGGGTCTTCGGCCCACTGGGGGGGCCGCTGAGAGCTGGCATTGGGTCTGCAAGGTAGCTGATGAAAATTATAGTTTTAATTATAATTACCTGGTAAAATAAAAAAATTAAGTTTCTTACCTAACTATGAAAACGACCACCCATAGCCGCCAAAAGTCTCATCGTTTTTCTACTATACATA
Source organism: Lamellibrachia satsuma (assembly GCA_033239005.1). Taxonomy (NCBI): domain Eukaryota; kingdom Metazoa; phylum Annelida; class Polychaeta; order Sabellida; family Siboglinidae; genus Lamellibrachia; species Lamellibrachia satsuma. The sequence goes on from BSQZ01000035.1 coordinate 5,104,518, forward strand.
TATACACATCATGTTAATAAACCATAAATTTACTGCTGTATAACGATAAAAAAATGAAAACTTAATGCAAAGCTCCGCGATTACCATACGCAGTAGTTTCACAATGAATCCGCAAAGTGCTACTATAAGCAACGCAACGTCGCAGATTTATTGTGAAGCTTTGCATCAAACTTTTAAAGACCTATTATCATGGACTATCTCATCATATGGTTGATTTTTATCAATAAATGTACATTATATGCTAAAAAGTCGGTAACAGTGTTGAATTTCAATAAGTTTACAGTGAAAAACGCGTTTCTGAGCTGATTATTTCGCAAACTACATCTGTCAGCAGACATTATTTTTGCCATGTCACTGATGCCAAACAAATGGTTCCTCATCTTGAATGATTTAGTAATAATTTTTTAGCTGTGCATCGTTACATGCATGTCAATAATGTTGTTGAAAACATTCTTTGGGACACATCTAAAAGGGGTAATATCCTAATGAGACATTAAAATAATAGAGACTTATTACTTTAGTTTGATAACTTTGTAAATTAATTTGCTACAGATGCATTTTCAACAAATATATGCCAATCTTTTTTATGTGCTTAAACCATAATTATAGTACTGTTCCCACAATGAATAATTTTGTTGTAGATTCATAAATATATAATAACAGTTGACAAAATTCAATTACAGTAGACAGAGATGCACCTGGATTCTACCAAGGATAACACAGAAAAACAACAAGTACTTATTTCCGCCATGGGAAACTCCTTTGCCATACATATGTACATGTTTTGGAGTACAGAATTGCTCTCTAAAATACCAAGTTCTCCACATTTTTACTATGTTATTCCAGGTTTATTTCACAATTTTTATTAACATCCTCTGATCGTATTATCGCTCAGTAAATCTCTCACTTTTGTGTACAACTCTGCTTAATTGGTTGGTCATATAAAATATTTTCAAGTAAATTGTCATAATTACACACATTTCTCTCATGTGCACATTACTCCTGGATCATGGACCAATGCATTTGGTGGTGAGTTGTCTTAGGCACATGGAACAAATGCGAGACTTGCAATGTTTCTGCTGCCATAATTTTCAAGCATATGAAATTGATAATAATTATTAATGTACATGGTTCTAAAAACTGTGAAGTTATATATGCTGGTGACATAAATTGTAGGATAGCTAGTTACACACCAGTTGTTATGGCTGAGAAATAGCTGGGTAAGCAGTGTGTGTGTTAATCTGTGTCTTGTATGTAGATGCTCCATACTAGGCCATCATGGTGCCAAAGCAACGATTGGACAAACTGAGTTGGCAGTGGGCTGAGGCAGTAGAGCCTGATGAAGTGCAGTGGAAACATGTTGAGTTGGCCTACAGAGTCGGTCTCAATCCATGTAAACCAGGCACATGCAGGTACTGCCTACTACTGCCTTACTAGATCATCTCTGTCTCACCTAGTCCACATATTTAGTATATATAAAAGTCAAGGATCAGCCAGGCTTTTTTCCAGACCTTATACACATTTTTTTATTAGAAGTCCGATGATCTTTAATTTAAGCAAATGGCTGGCACTAAAATCAAATGTTGTGTTGTTCATGTCTTAAAATGGTTCATATTTTTTAAGGTATGAAGTGAGTGAATCAGCAGTAAGCTTAGATTTTAATACACCCAATTAGTGATGTAGCCAAAGATTTAGTTTGGCCTGAATTTATACCATAGTTTATGTAGACATCAACCAACCTTGTGTAGAATAACTTATGCTTTTGTATGTAAAAATATAATGTGGCTACAATTATTTGTTTAACATAAAAGTGGATTAGAAGAGTGATGATGTTGTTGGCAGGCGGAACTGCAAAGGTAACCCATTCTGTCTGCTGGGACTGGGGGAGCGCGACTGGCTGTGTGAGATAGACGATAGCAACTGGCACGACATTGATGACCCAGAGGTAGAGAGAAGAAAGAAGGTACATTAATAAATAACTGTATACCATTGCTGTATCACCATTGTATTCTTATTTTGGTTAGTGTTGTTTTGTAGCATGGCTTGGAAGCTGCATACCTGAGACATTGTCATAACAAACATATCATAATGCGTTGGGAGTCAGGGCTGTAGCTATGACAATGTCAGTGTGTAGCTGATCTTACAACTACCAGAAAGGACCAGTGAGGCGGTGACTTCATTAGGTCTAAATAGATGACCATTCGTGCCTTTGATCAGGGAGAATGCAGCTGCAGTATTGGCAGGGAGCTCTCCCTCTTCTTCTTCTCCCCCTCTTCCCCCCTCTCTCTCTCTCTCTCTCTCTCCCCCTCTCCCTCTCTCTCTCTCTCTCTCTCTCTCTCCCCCTCTCCCTCTCTCATTCATTGAGCACTAATAGCTATTGCACTGCTGTGTGCTCTAGATAGCTTGCAATGTGCCTACTGTCAGGAGCTCTAACCATCCCATCAATTTGTTTTGCTTCAGGGGGGTTTTGTAGGTTTGAAAAACCTGGGCGCCACCTGCTATGTGAATACCTTCCTTCAGGTAAGTTGCCTTTACAAGACAAAAGGTACTCTTCACTTTGGTTCAAAGGTTTATTCATGGTTTTATATTCAAGCTTTTACATAATGCTAGGGTTGACTGAATTACTTTTATTTTGTACTTGAGTAAAAGTAAGAGTAATTCACTTTGAAACTACTTGAGTAAAAGTAAAAGTAGCTGGTAAAATAAACTACTTGAGTAAAAAGTAAAAGTACTTTTAAAAAGTACTTGAATTAAAAGTAAAAAGTATTTTGAAAAATTACATTATCTTTAATGAGAGCTCACAACATCAAATAAATTCAGTTAAATACAGAACTTAATTAACGATGAGGCACAATCTGTCTTTTTATCGACCTGTTCCACTGGGGTATCGGAGGAGCTAGATTGTACAACAGGATATGTATAGGAATGTGTGATTGTATCTGAGTAGGTACTAGTAGTAGCCTCTCAGGGAAACTGGTCAGAGGTAATACAACCTAGCACTGCCCATAGTAAAGTTAACAAAGACATTTGATGCCTAGCTGATCAAGCCATCTGGCTTGTGATCCCCCACATTCTCATGTCTTCCCAGACATGTCTTATCAGCTCACACAAACATTGAAGCAACAAGCTTTAGCAGCTGGGTTGGTTACCTGGTACCAGCTGGGACTAGAATTGATCAGAAGACAGACCAGTGCAACATAGGAATGCTGTTGCTAATTGCAATTAAAAGTGAACTGTCCGGGCCCCTGTCCATGTCCTTGATATTATTTATGGGTCAGCTTGAATAAGCCATTGCTGGGAAAGGATGCTGCCAAATGGCAGAGTATCAATTCTTTACTGTTTAGTTCTGTAGAGTAATCATTATTATGAATTTATTAAACATCTCAATATAAATTTTATTCGTGAAAGTAAAATGCTGTTTAACGCTGACGTAAACCGGTAAGTCTGTTGCTGACAATGCCAATGCCGGCATTGCCAATGGGCGAAAATCGGTTCTCGATCCACGATACACGTTCGCTCACGAATATCAGAATTGTGTCAGTGTATGGGGATTATCAATACATTGTCGAAATTGCCAATTTTAATATTTATAATATGTATTGGAAACTTACTGATTAGTAGTTTATATGGTGCAACGGATACATTTGCATCATGGTTTGAGATGGCGTTCAAGCGTTGTGTGCTCGAAGTTACATTTCATGTCAATGGCCTTGACCTGACCTATGCCAATATTTGGCAGACTTCGTTCACTGACGTAGATATAAAACAATGGTTGCGTTGATTTCCCGAAGAGAGGTATGCATGCAAATATGATCGCGAACTGGCATGCAATTGAATGATATTAATAGCTTTTGGCCTGGAGACTATGAACAGTTTTTGAAATGTCGTTGACAGTGGAGCGCCATAGCCGGCAGCAGCGGTTTCGCCAAAAAATGTAACGAAAATATATTGCGAAGTAAATAAAAGTAACGGAGTAAAAAGTCGCGTTACTTTAGATAAAACTACTTCGTTACAAGTAAAAGTATTTAGTCAAAATTCTACTTCGTTACATGCCAGTTACTTGAAATAACTACTCAAGTATTGTAACGAAGTACTTTTACTTCGTTACATGCCAACCCTGTATAATGCTTCATATTAGCCTTTAATTGAACACTTGCAGGTGTTACTTACAGAGAACAGTGCAACTGTATGTGTTTGTAATTGAACACAATTTTGTTTCTTGCTAGGTTTGGTTTCACAATCGAGAGTTTCGGACTGCTGTGTACAAATGGAAAGATCCTATGCGAGATTCAGCAAGTAGTAAGTGCTGTTAAGACATGACATGACATATTTTTTGACATATTTTGTTTACCTTCTGTCTGGGAGAACATTTATCTTCTTGAATTACAATTATGTAACACATACCCTAGTTTTCAACCTGTTTCGAGGTTTAGATTGTTACTGTCTCATGTCAACAGCCACCTGAAGACAAGCTCTTGTGTTAAATTGTGATGTGAAATGTATCTATCACCTATATGTATTTAAACATGCCATGGTTTTGCCTGAATACAGATGGGCAGCAGCAGCAGCAGCAGGAATCACAGCAGCAGGAGCCACAGCAGCAGCAGCTGAGTCCAGCTGGAGACATAGCGGATGGTGTACCCCCAAACTCTGTCATTGGCCAGCTACAACTTATATTTGCCATGCTGCAGTTCAGCGACAGAAAGTAAGTGCATGGATATCAGCGGCGCCTTTTGTTGAGTACAGCAGGCCTTCTATCCGCTGCTCTACTCATATATTTCCCCAGAGTTTACTTATTTACCTAGGCAGTAGATCATTGTGACTGATGCAGCTAGTGAGCTGAAGAAGGTCTAGAAAATTAGTTATGTAATAACAAAATAACGTACATGTAAATAAAGAAACAATCCTGAAGCTTTGATATTTTTAATATATTTTAGTTCTCACTCACTCACTCACTCACTCACTCACTCACTCACTCACTCACTCACTCACTCACTCACTCACTCACTCACTCATCCCTTGACTGGGCTGATCATAGGGGTGTGCACTTGGAGGCTTCCACAGTGATCTTTCTCCATTTGGGATGGTTGTGGGCAGCATTGCATAATTCCTGTGGCTCCAGACCCGTCCACTCTTGAATGTTGTCCTTCCTCGTTTTCTGCTGCCTTCGACTGTATTGTAGTATTTCTTTTTTAGCTGCCTAATTTATTTAATTGTATCAACAATTTATAATTTTATTTACATATTTAGTATTTTGAAAACAATATTTTTATTTCATTCTATAACATTTATTGAAAGCTCCAGCAAATGTTGGATTTCCACTTTAGCTTGGTTGAAATGTCATATGTAGAGAAGGGTGACATTGAAGACTTGTGGACCCTACACCATTCATAAATGTCATGTCTAGAGGGGTTACATTGCAGGTTTGTTAACCCTACACCGTTTATAAATGTCATGTCTAGAGGGGTTACATTGCAGGTTTGTTAACCCTACATTGTTTATAAATGTCATGTATAGAGGGGTTACATTGCAGGTTTGTTAACCCTACACCATTCATAAATGTCATGTCTAGAGGGGTTACATTGCAGGTTTGTTAACCCTACACCGTTTATAAATGTCATGTCTAGAGGGGTTACATTGCAGGTTTGTTAACCCTACATTGTTTATAAATGTCATGTATAGAGGGGTTACATTGCAGGTTTGTTAACCCTACACCGTTTATAAATGTCATGTCTAGAGGGGTTACATTGCAGGTTTGTTAACCCTACACCGTTTATAAATGTCATGTATAGAGGGGTTACATTGCAGGTTCGTTAACCCTACACCATTCATAAATGTCATGTCTAGAGGGGTTACATTGCAGGTTTGTTAACCCTACACTATTCATAAATGTCATGTGTAGAGACATGGGGTCAATTCCATTCCGGAATTGGAATTGACCCTCAATTCCAAATACGGATTTGGAATCGATTCCCCCCAAAGTCTTGGAATTGGAATTGATTTTTTTATTGGAATTGATTTTTTGGGAATTGGAATTGATTTTGTTGTAATTATTGACTTGATACCATTAATCTTTACACCTTAAATTTACCATTAAAACTATATTTGTCTGCTATTAGTATGTCACCCTGAATCTGGTAACAGCCTGTCAACATTATAACATATTATACATTGTCAACTCTGTTATTGAAACATTGTGAACAAGAACAATATAATCAAGCATTTGCAACAAAAAATAATACTAAGTTACTGTAACAGACAGTAAAACCAAAGTTAGGCTATTCAGGCCTTATCTCATTTTCTTTCTCAGTGGAGAAGGTTTATTTCCCCATGGAGAATACATGTTGATGGTTAGGATGTTGAGGACTCAAAGTTTACGGTAAATTTGATGAAATATCAATGATACCACAACTGATATAAACAGGGGAAACTTTTCAAAACTAAGATTAACTACCCATCTTTCAGGGCTGTCCAAAATGTCTGGTTAGCAAAAATCCAGGAGTCACAGCAGAAAGTACATATCAAATGGCTGAATGCCATTTTAAAAGTTATAGCAAACCTGACGCGCGTGCATGCGTGTGTGTGTCAGGTTTGCTTTAAAACTTTTCAAATGGCTTTCATATATATATATTCATATATATATATATATATATATATATATATATATATACATACGTATGTATGTATGTATGTATGTACGTATGTATGTATATATATATATATATATATGCATTAAATGAACAATAGTTAATTTGTTAATTATATCTGATTAAATATGATTGTGCATGCATGATTTCAAGTACAAATAAAACTGTGTTAAAACGAATTGGATTTTAATTTTTCCTAGGATTTTTCTAGGATTTAAAAAGCTGGAATCGGTTGGAATTGATAATTTGGAATTGGAATTGATTTTTGCAAGGCGGAATTGGAATAGATTTTTTTGGAATTGGAATTGACAAAACCCCATGTCTGGTAGAGAGGGATGATGTTGAAGACTCTTGGACCTTACTGTTCATAAATGTCCTGTGTAGAGTGGTGATGTTGCAGGTTTGTTGACCCTACACCATTCATATATATATATATATATATATCATGTACATTGGCTACATTGCAGGTTTTTAACCATACACCATTCATAAATGTTGTGTACATTGGTTACGTTGCAGGTTTGTAAACCCTACACCGTTCATAAATATCGTGTACGTTGGTTATGTTGCAGGTTTGTTAACCCTACACCATTCATGTCAGGTGTACATTGGTTATATTGCAGGTTTATTAACCCTGCACCATTCATAAACACCCATGACTTGGACGCTGGCCAGCAGCAGGTTAGTGTGGACTACATCTGCAAGATCAACTTTCTCACTATTAGTGTTTTTGCACCTGCCCTTGTTTACCAGGGTTGTTACCCCTACACCATTCGTAAATGTCATGTGTAGAGGGGTGACTGCAGGTTTGTTAACCCTACACCATTTGTATATGTCATGTTTACATTGGTTATATTGCAGGTTTGTTAACCCTGCACCATTCATAAATATCATGTGTATATTGGTTACTTTGCAGGTTTGTTAACCCTACACCATTCATAAATATCATGTGTATATTGGTTACTTTGCAGGTTTGTTAACCCTACACCATTCATATACCATAAGTTTCCGTGTATAATACGCATTTTTGGCCTTAATTTTTACTTAAAATTCTTGGTGCATATTATACAGGGCTAAAAAAAATTCTCAGACCAGACCCTGAGTGCCAAACCATCATGATTGGCGTTTTTGAATCACATGAACGACCTGAATAGCCACACCCACGGGTCAGCCAGTGTGACTCCATGTTTAAAGTTGTGAATGCAAATAAAGATGATTGTACCATATGTATGTTTTTCAGTAGAAAGAACATATCAGAGTAGAGCTTGGTTTTAATTTAAAATTGAGAGCAGAATGACGCAAAGTAAGTTCTAGCAAGTGCAGATTTAATCAGTTGCTCAACGGTCAAGCTAAAATGCAAGTTATGTAGGGTTTATACGACTGACGAGGCGATATATTGTCAGGTGCGACGAGCCAGTGGCAATGCCGAAACCTGCGTGACATGTTTACAATTCTGATATGGATTCAAGGATCATCACACAAACGAACTTTGATGAAATGACAGTGACCAACCCTGAGTCACACTTCAAGCAAAGTATCAGAAGTGGGGAAATTAGGGGTCGATGCCAAAAGGTGGAGTGCGTATTATACATGGTAGTATAGAAATTCTATCAGAATTTAACAAAAGGCAGGGTGCGTATTATACATGGGGGGCATATTATACATGGAAACTTATATGTCATGTTTACATTGGTTACATGGCAGGTTTGTTAACCCTGCACCATTCATAAATGTAATATGTACATTGGTTATGTTACGGGTTTGTTAACCCTACACCATTCATAAATGTCATGTGAACATTGGTTACGTTGCAGGTTTGTTGATCCTACACCGTTCATAAACGCCCTTGGCTTGGACGCTGGCCAGCAACAGGTTAGTGTGGACTACATCTGCTGGATCAACTTTCTCACTATTAGTGTTCTTGCACCTGCCCTTGTTTACCAGGGTTTATATATCTCTAGTCCGTTATATTTACTAGTTGGTCAATCTGGTTCAGCTGTTTTTCTAACTAAGGTCAACAGTGTTCAAGATTAAATGATACTTCCATCTTCCCCTTTGAACAAATTGACCAACATTTAACTTGTTTACAGAAAGAAATTTTCACAGTGATGTTACAAATGGCACTGTTGTATGTTGAATGCATGATTCCGCTGCTGTTAGTTGTTGGAAGTAAAATCATGCATATCACAGCTCCATGCAGTTGACCCACAAATAAGCATAGAATGAGCAATAAATAAATATTTACTTTTTCTATATGATTTTAGATAGTCCTATACAACAAGGCTTTGTTTTGAGCCATGTTTCTAATGACCGCTGTCTTTATGTAGGATGCGCAGGAGTTCTCAAAACTGCTGATGTCACTGTTGGAAGATACCTTCCGACAACAGCATGATGCAGCACTGCGCAACGTCATCCAAACCCAGTTCCTGGGGCACTACGACTACGTCACTCGGTGCGGTAATCCTGCATACAGTTGTATGTATAGCGGGAGTGTACAGGTGTATCATACAGTTGTATGTGTAACGATAGTGTACAGGTATAGCACACAGTTGTATGTATAGCGGTATTGTACAGGTGTAACATACAGTTGTATGTATAGCAGGAGTGTACAGGTGTAGCACACAGTTGTATATATAGCGGTAGTGTACAGGTGTAGCACACAGTTGTATGTATAGCGGTAGTGTACAGGTGTAGCACACAGTTGTATGTATAGCGGTAGTGTACAGGTGTAGGACACAGTTGTTGTGTACAGTTTTAGTGTACAGTTGCAATGTACAATTGGAGAGCAGAAAAGTTTGTCTTTGAAAATAATCAGGATATTGCATGGACAGTAAAAAATGTGATGATATGAATGCCAAGGCAGCAGTGAAAATGTTTGTGTCACCAAGGTTTTGGAATTAAAACTGGCTTTATGTATTAGCAGCAGTTAAGTGGAGACAAAAACGTTTTTAAATGTGTGCCCACAACAAATGATAACAGAATGCAATAGTGACTGCTGGTTTAGCAGGCTGCAGTGTGCATGTTTGTGTCTAATAGCTATTCTGTATCACAGGTGCACTGCATGCAACAGTGAGTCACATCAAAGCTCCAAGTTCTACGAATTGGACCTAAACATCAAAGGACACAGCACACTGAAGGATTGCATCCAGGAGTTCCTCAAGGTGTGTCAGTCTATCTGGGTGGCAATGTGCTGATGCTCTTGACTGTTTCTCTCAGGCACCAAATAAATTACACAATCATAATTTTGCACATATACAGTTATTTGTGTATTTATTTGCTTAGATGTTATAACAATGTAAATGGTGTGTAAAAGTAAACCTCCTATACAATTTAGGAAGTTTACTTTTTATTAAAGGAATTTTGTAAGTTTATTTTACAGTATATTTGTAAGAATGTATGTTCACAACCTAAATATATGTTCACAACCTAAATATATGTTCACAACTTAAATATATATTAACAACTTAAAGCAACTTGAACAGTTATTTTTACAGTTGCGTTTTTTATTTTAAAGCATCAGCACAAACATTTTAATAAAGGATTCAGGACTTTTAATTTCCTCCAGAAATTCATGCAATATCCATATCATTACTTCCTGTAGATGGTATTCATATGCACTAAATAAGTGTAATGTGTAATATTTGTTATAATTGTTTATTTGTGATGAAACAATGTGAAATCAGTTGACTGACATAACTAATGTTTAGTACTTGTTAACCTGAGAGACATTGTGTTGCCAGGAAGAGAAGTTGGATGGAGACAATCAGTACATGTGTGCTGTGTGTAACGGCAAGCAGAACGCTGTACGGCAGATAGAGCTGTGTAGTCTGCCGCCCGTCCTCAACTTCCAACTGCTCAGATTCGTCTTTGACAGGTGAACCAGCTACCTCCTTTCACTTTAAGCTTTTACTTTAAATACACACTGTGCTACCCTACAGAGATAATTAAAACAATGTCTGTATATTGCCTATTGTGTGCTTTTTGGGAATGGTCTCATGACATTTTAGAAAACTGAACTGTGTTCTTGTAGAAAAACTGGCTGCAAGAGGAAGCTGAACACGTACATACAGTTCCCTGAAATACTCGACATGAGTGTCTATGTCAGCCGACCAGGCAAGTACTCTAATTCTCTTGCCTTTCTGTTGCTCACAACATCTTAAATATTCAACACTGGATTATGTTCAATGAAACTTTTCCACATTCATTACATTTAGTACATTCAATTAATAATGTAGGTGGGAAATGATGATGCTTTTTTTAACTGAATGTGGGACTAGCCTTCATTCAGTCGTGTTCATGCGAGGTAGTTGGCAGAATGGATTGAGGTGCATCATTGACGCTTCTGCCGTGAATCATGGTTGAGAGATAGAGTTCACATCAGGATACACATTTACCCCCTGTGTGAGATCTTTTATTTCCCTGGACACAGACACCAGGTAGAAGGGACCAACTGCTTTTAGTGGCTCATTCGAAAGACATAGGCAAAGTGGGGTGAACAAAGTGGGGTGAACAAAATCGCCCAAGCTTTGAAATGGCAACAGATGGACTTGAATCCTGGTAGTCTCGATTGACAGTCCAGCATTCTAACTGTCGTGCTACTGTACCCCAATAGTGCACACTGGATTAAATGTTCATTGAAATATTTCCATTGAGATACATTCTGTTGATACTGCAACTGATTAGCTGCAACTGATTATGGAACTAGCTAATTAGAGCAGTGTTCTTGTCACCTGTAAATTCAATAATATTAAACAGAATTGCTTTATTAGCAGAAGATGAGCACAATATCACAGACAGATGTAATTGCAGTGATAATTTCTTCACATTCATGTGACAGTGACGATGACACATGGTTCTGTTTGTGCCCTAGATGAGGAGGTCCTGTACGACCTGCAGGCGGTGCTCATCCACCGCGGTCCAAGCGCCAACAGTGGACACTACATCTCCTACATCTGTGACTTCTCATCCAACTTGTGGTACAAGTTCAATGACGAGGACATCGAGCAGATGGGAGGCAAGAACTTGCAGTTGGGAAACGAGGACGAATTACACCTGTCAGGTGCGTGCGTTCGTGCATGTGTCACTTAGCATTCAAGACTCGTCTCTACAGTCACCTGGTGTTACCATTTTAAAGTTCAGTTTAATAAAATATGCATGCTGCATACTGTGTGAGCCTATGAAGGTTACTCATATCTAAGTCATTCCACGAAGTTTGCACATATACACGATTAATCATAAAGCCATGATTTCCTAGTACACATGCTTCACCAAATGTGACCCGCTCCACCAAAATCAGGAATAAGTTGGAAACGCTGAGCCTGGCTACTCCACTTCAAGAATGCTGTCATGCTATTATAAGGTCATAAAACGATTGATAACTTTGAAAAAATGTGATGTTTCGTAGAACAATGAATATCTTAACAAAGACAAAGGAAACTTCGCTCAATTCAAATGTATTGTGTCCACCGCACATCGCGTCCACCCCGCGATATATTGGCATCGTTGAAAAGCTGATCTATTATGGGATGCATTTACTAGGGCAAAATCAGTCACACGTTAATATATAACCAGACAGAGAGGTTTAAAACGGAGACCAAACTTAAACAAACTACATTATTCATTGAATAATAATGAGGACGTAATCATGTGATATGAATCGCAATGGCTGATTGACTCGGCTAGAAATGCACATGCTCTGAACATTGGAATGCGACCTTTACCCCGAAGCAAAGCCATGTTTGGTTTGAGTTTGATGCACGGAAACTGTTATTATATCAAATTTATGTTTATTAATCAATTATTTAGTTGCCATTGACTGGAGAACTTAGTTGAGACAGACGGATCAAGTAACGACAGTGAAATGAACATCATTTCTGAGAGCGAAAGTGATGATGAAGATAACGATCGAGCGATAGTTGACACAAGATTTAACATTGCCATCCAAGGCAAAGGCCCAGATGGCAGGTGGATAAAGAAGCCATTGGCTTATCAAGAATCCAACATATTTTATCTATGTGTAATCCGCCCTCCTGAGATATGTGTCAACCTTGTTTTTAAACATATTCATGCTGCTAGCAGTTACACAATCTGTAGATAATTTATTCCATTCACTGATTGTCCTCTGTGAGAACGAGTACTTCCTGATATCCAATCAACACTGATCCTTTACTAATGTTATCTCATGTCCTCTAGTTCTATTATCTTTCTTGAGTGAGAAAAACATATTTCTATCAATATTTTCACACCCATTCAATATCTTAAAAACTTCCATCTGATCTCCCCTTAACCGTCTTGTCTTAACCGCCTTGTCTTAACCACCTTGTCTCTAGGGGTGTTAAACCACATTTTGACACTGACAACTTCGAGCGAGTGCATGCACAGCATAGCGGCAACGTCACTGAGAATGCCATATATTGCGAACTTTTACAGCTATCAAAATGGAATTCCACCAAAATATCCGTGTTGATGTGTACTACAACAGTGCAACATTTCAACATCATATAATGTGCCTTTGTTATTGAAATGTATGAATATACTTTAGTGAACTTCAAAGCTGTTTTTCTCAGAATCGTTTTTCGTCAAATGATCCAGGGCACCTTCTCTTTATCAAATGATAACCCAGCAATGAATAGAGCTTGGTAGTTGTTTTTGACACCAACGGAAAGCCCACATGGTACCTTTATCTCAAAATGTAATTTTCCAACTTATTCCTGATTTTGGTGGAGCAGGTCGCAAATGATTCACATTAGTTTCGTTGAATGGTACCTGCTTCATGTAACTGGGCTCTTCTGGTTCGTTCTGTTGCTCCATCTCTGTGATGATCTGCTGAATGGGCAGTGTTGACACCACATTGTATAATATATTGAAATTCAACAATTATTTGCTATAGTGTGACAACAAACAACAAAAATATATGTGGTGGAACAGTTATATTAATTATAATTATGTTCATATTTAATGCTGCCTATTGGATTTTACAAAAACGTTGTAAATTGTAGTTGCATGTAGTTGCTGCATGTGGCTTAAGTAAGAATAGCCTAAATATGTTTCTAGTAACAAATCTAATCATTGATATTAAATAATTGTTTATTAGGTTGATTTGCAGCCACAGAGGTAGACATTGAACTGTGCATTTCAGATGGGAACAGTAAGGCCGCAAAGAAACCCCGCACCGGTAAAGGATTCCACGCATCACGGAATGCCTATATGTTGGTGTACAGACAGCGACATTCTCGGGAATCAGGTGTGTGACTGCTCCATCAAAATTGTTCCTCCGTACAGAAATAAAATGTGAATTCAAACTTTGTTTGACTATGGCCATTATGTTCTTATAAAAATATCCACATATAATTATATATATGTTGATATTTTGATACATATATATATTTATAAAAATATCACCATATATATATATGTGTGTGTGCATATATATATATATATATATATATATATATATATATATATATATATATATATATATATTTATAAAAATATCACCATATATATGTGTGTGTGTGTGTGTATATATATATATATATGTTTGTGGCAATTGGTGTATATGTGTAGTGTTGGTGTAGTGGTGTTTGGTGTTCACCATTGGTGTAGCAGAGTAGTGTTGGTGGCCATTGGTGTATTGGTTTTTGGTGGCCATTGGTGTAGCAGTGCAGTTTTGGTGGCCATTTGTGTAACTGTATAATGTTGATGGGCATTGGTGTAGCTTTGTGATGTTGGTGGCCGTTGATGTAGCTGTGTAGTGTTGGTGGCCATTGGTGTAGCTGTGTGGTTTTGGTGGCCAGTGATGTAGCTATGTAGTGTTGGTGGTCATTGCTGTAGCTGTGTGGTGTTGGTGGTCATTGGTGTTGCTGTGCAGTGTTGGTGGTCATTGGTGCAGCTGTGTGGTGTTGGTGGCCATTGGTGTAATTGTGTAGTGTTGGTGGTCATTGGTGTAGCTGTATAGTGTTGGTGGTCATTGGTGTAGCTGTGTAGTGTTGGTGGTCACTGGTGTAGCTGTATAGTGTTGGTGGTCATTGGTGTAGCTGTGTATTGTTGGTGGCCGTTTGTGGTGCTGGTGTAGCTGTATGGTGTTGGTGGCCGTTTGTGGTGTTGGTCTAGCTGTGTGGTGTTAGTGGCCATTAATGCAGCTGTGTAGTGTTGGTGGTCATTGGTGTAACTGTGTAGTGTTGGTGGTCATTGGTGTAGCTGTGTAGTGCTGGTGGTCATTGGTGTAGCTGTGTGGTGTTGGTGATCATTGGTGTAGCTGTGTAGTGTTGGTGGTCATTGGTGTAACTATGTAGTGTTGGTGGTAATTGGTGTAGCTGTGTAGTGTTGGTGATCATTGGTGTAGCTGTGTAGTGTTGGTGGTGATTGGTGTAGCTGTGTAGTGTTGGTGATCATTGGTGTAACTGTGTGGTGTTGGTGGTCATTGGTGTAGCTGTGTGGTGTTGGTGATCATTGGTGTAGCTGTGTGGTGTTGATGGTCATTGGTGTAGCTGTGTGGTGTTGGTGACCATTGATGTTGCTGAGTAGTGTTGGTAGCCATTGGTGTAACTGTGTAATGTTGGTGGTCACTGGTGTAGCTGTGTAGTGTTGGTGGCCGTTTGTGGTGTTGGTATAGCTGTATGGTGTTGGTGGCCGTTTGTGGTGTTGATCTGTGTAATGTTGGTGGTCACTGGTGTAGCTGTGTAGTGTTGGTGGCCGTTTGTGGTGTTGGTATAGCTGTATGGTGTTGGTGGCCGTTTGTGGTGTTGATCTAGCTGCGTGGTGTTAGTGGCCATTAGTGCAGCTGTGTAGTGTTGGTGTAGCTGTGTAGTGTTGGTGGCCGTTGGTGTAGCTGTGTAGTGTTGGTGGCCATTTGTGGTGTTGGTATAGCCGTGTAGTGTTGGTGGCCATTTGTGGTGTTTGTGTAGCTGTGTGGTGTCAGTGGCCACTGTTGTAGCAGTGTTTGGTGTTTCAGAGAGAGTGATGGGGGAGCCACAGCTGAGCTCTCTGCCAGAGCCGGTCCAGTGCAGTGTTGAGATGGACAATGCAAAGTTTGAGCAGTGGATCGATGAGATGAAGAATATGAGGGTGAGTCACAACACTAGCTTCTCTTGTGTGACATTTGTTTCTAATAATGTATCATCAAATACATGTACATGTACAAATACATGTACATGTATGTCTGTGTTTATGTGCATGTGTGCATGTCTATATACATACACATATATATATATAATTACAGTCGCGCCTGATTATTGCGCACACCGTTATTATGCATATTCGGATATAAGGCGGTCGGGCCTGCTTAAACACACTTAGGATTGCTGTGACAATTCTCAAGAAATATTAGGTGAGCAATATCAAGGAATGAGTGTCAACATGTTGTTTGTTTTGTGCTGCCGATGACATCACTGTCGCTGGCTTCGCTTCGACTGTTTGTAAACTGCAATCGAGATTCACAAATATGCCTCGCGTAAGAATCAGATAAACAGTCTTAAATGCAATTTAGCATGCAATACCAATATAACACGGGGGTGAAATGGCCTGCTTTCATTGCATTGTAAATCTAATAGTTTTCGCGATGCGAAACCAACATGCCAAATGCCTAACCCAAGGCGCTACCGGTGCCGAAAATACAAATTCGTCATCCGCATATGAAACGATGAATTGAATTGAAGTGGTGCGTTATAAATTTATGCTTCGGTCGAGATCGGTTGAAAGACGAAGTGAAACAATTATTAATTGTCCCTATTGTCGTTTTCTATGTTTAATCAGCTTACATACTATGTGTGTCAAATCATGCATATTCGGCTGCTCAGATGCAGGTTATTATTTCGTAGGCCTATTGGTCCAGTACGCGTACATCATCATCGTAGCAGATATATTCCATAACGATATACATACCTGTATTTTATTCAGTTCAAGATTCAACAGTGTGACATTTAAACATAACACATGTTGATGGTAGTAAGACAGTGCTAGAAGCACACAGTGTTCAACAGTGTTCTTGGACTTTGTGCAGCGGGCGGTGATCGCTGTTGTTTAGTAGCTCCCTGGTGGCAGTTATGGGAACACCTAACGTGCCTCGTGTACAGCGCAGTCCAAAATTGTGGACCCCAACAACCGCATCATAACGAGGCTCAACTGTACATACAAAATGCAGATGACATTTTGATGGCCAGTAATAATAATAATAATAATAATAACATAAATGTTTATGTTACTGACAATGCTACCTATGAGGTATTGTAATACTACCATTCTGCATAGTGACTTACTATCATAGTGCTGTTTTTTTTATTAAGTTTGGTAATTTCTGCATAGTGGTTGCAAGCTGAAATATTGATAGATAATTTAACCTGGATTGCTTTCGATCCATGCACAGTTTTTTTGTACAACCCTTGCTTAGCACTAGAGCATGTTCTCAGTGTCAATTGATTACAGGAAATCAGCATATCACAAGGCAAGGCGCGACACACAGAGGTGTTCCAGCTCTACCACGTCATGCCTGTTGTCAAAGGTAGGTCATGTCACAAGGCATGTCACACAAAGGTGTTCCAGCTCTATCACGTCATGCCTGTTGTCACAGGTAGGTCATATAACTGTCCATAGAGGCCACCTGGCTAATGTGGACAATGGACATGGAATTTGGACCCAACCATTCATAGTCACCCTGTCACTTGCGGACAGCTCAAAGTGTATTGACAATCCTGTGAGTCAGGCTAACTGAGCCACCGAGTAACTTCACTACATATGTATTCTATGTACTATCATCTGTATAGTGTAGTCAATAAATAAAAGAAATTTTGTCCAAATAATTGATTGTGAGTAAATTTATCTTCGGGCGACAATGAAAGTTGTTGAAAACCAACCGCCGTATTGTGTAACTGATTTCACATGATGTTGCCGTTTTTATAACAAAAAAGGTAAAACTGTTATACGTGTGTGTAGTAACTTTAATAATATACATATAAGAATGATTATAAACATGAAATATGTGTTTATTGCATTTTAATAAGATTCCGAATATCCTCAGAGACGTTTTTTGCGGCCTGATCCTGGAGTTTCCCGAAATATGTCATTCCAGAATTATCATATCTACGAAGACGAACGTGCTGACTTTGCGACTCGAGGTTGACTTGATAAAAACAGCAGCATATCGGCCAACCATTCATTGTTGGCCCACCGCTTGCAGCCAGTTCAAAGTGGGGCAGTGATTTATGTTGTCAACTTAATTTATGGCCCACATCCAACTGGCATTCACAGTAACATTGAACTGACTGCGCTATATAATCCAGTATTAGTTGAGTTTACTCCATTCCCATTCCACAGTTACCATATAAGTGAAAATTAAATAAAAGCAGCAACATATCGGCCAACCATTTATTGTTGGCCCACCACTTTCAGGCAGTTCAAAGTGCATTGACAATCCCCTGAGTCAGAGTCACTGGGAGCAGTCGCACGCCTTGGCTTCTTTTGGCCATCAAAGCATTGACAATCCCCTGAGTCAGAGTCACTGGGAGCAGTCTCACCCCTTGGCTTCTTTTGGCCATCAAAGCATTGACAATCCCCTGAGTCAGAGTCACTGGGAGCAGTCTCACACCTTGTCTTCTTTTGGCCATCAAAGCATTGACAATCCCCTGAGTCAGAGTCACTGGGAGCAGTCTCACACCTTGGCTTCTTTTGGCCATCAAAGCATTGACAATCCCCTGAGTCAGAGTCACTGGGAGCAGTCTCACGCCTTGGCTTCTTTTGGCCATCAAAGCAATTCCAGCTTGCCTTTTCCTGGGGCAGAGATTAATTTCATCAACTTAAGTTTTTGGCCCAAATCCAACTGGCAGTCACAGTAGCATTGAACTGACTACGCTATATCATCCAGTTTTCGTTGAGTTTACTCCATTCCACAGTTACCATATTAGCGAAAAGCAACGTGCTAACTTTGTGTCCACCGCTTGCAGGCAGTTCAAAGTCCTTTGATAATCCGCTGTGTCATTGATAATCCCCTGAGCACACAAAGTTGACTTGATCAAGGCAGCTGAATCGAGCAAATCTTGCCATGAGTTAGCCAACGATTTTCATAATGGTTGAACACAGGCCAGTTTGATCGTCAAGAGAAAAGCAAAACGTTATTTGCTGGGAGCGGTTCCAGATCACAGAACATTCATCTCAGTGGCCCAATGGTTCAGGAGAAAGTCTTCGAATATGCAAGGCAACTGGGGAATACCGAATCTAAAGTGTCGAATGGGTAGCTGGAATAGTTTCGCAAGCAACATAACATCGTCTGCCACGTTATCTGCAGAAAAGCTGCCGACGTTTCCCCCATGACCATCGATGATTGGAAGCAGCGAATTCCATTGATCATCGATGGTTACAAGCTCGATAACGTGTACATCTGCGACGAAACAGGACTGTTCTACCGTGCATTGCCTGACAAAACATTGGCAATCAAGGGTCAAGAGTGCAGGAAAGGGAAACGGCCAAAGGAACGTATGACCACTCTGATGTGCTGCAATACAAGCAGGACAGATTTATACAGATTTTTTTGTTTTTGCAACATGGTATTTTATTATGCACTGCACCGATACACCACCAGCAGTGTATTGATACATGTGTGCACCCATCTGACAAGTTCCTTCTGCACACATGACAAGTTTCTTCCAAAAGTTTAGTGATATTAACACCACACGTTGTTCCTGAAAACAAAGAAACACATTAATTAATGATAGCTTCTGTGTTTTTTATCACCCAGTGATTTGTGCCGATCGCGACTGTACCAACTAGCGAATGTCAACGTAATCATTTATAATATCATGGCGCCACTTAGTACTTACTAAGTATCCACATCAATAAATTCTCCATAACGGACATAATGTGCAGTCCCGACAGTGTCTGCTATGGACCGGTTTCACTGTATATATTATAACTGAGACTATATAAGTTTATTACTGAGACTATTTATATTTATTTATATTTATCACTGAGACTATATAAAATAATCATTGAGACTACATTATCACTGAGACTATATAAGATTATCACTGAGACTATATAAGATTAACTCCGAGACTATTTAATATTATCACTGATGCTATCTATACAAGAGTACCACTGAGACACTCCTGGTGTGTCTGTTTCAGGTGAGCCGTGGGAGTGGATCGACACCAAGTGGCTCACAAAGTGGTTCTACTGTGACTACTCCACTGACGTCCCTGTAGTGAACAACTCAGCCCTGCTGTGTCCACATAGCAGGTCAGACCCAGCAGGGACCATCTATTGTTACAAGATCACTGACCATGCATTACAGCTAAAACTATGTTATAATGTAGTATAGTAAAATTAAAATATTCTCAAAAGAAACCCAGCGGCCAGCGGTGGGACCTATTGGAGACTGTCTTAGTTATAGTGTCGGGTTAATCATTTTGTAATGTGAACTGGAATATGTCGTCCTAATGATGATTTATCGCTCGTATTCTCTGTGCTGGGAACTTATCGTGGGTTCACATTTTATGGGAATAGGTTAACATTTGTTAAAGTTGTATTTGTTATTTAAGTTACAGTATTGGTAACTATTGATATGGTATGCATATTGTAATATGTTGATAGTTTTAATAAAATTAATATCATGATGAATGTGAAAAAAACGGCAGGCTATGCATACTTCTACGTTTTTTTCACCACTACCACTGTTTGATGTGTGTTGTATTTTTATCTCCTAGGTTACATCCAGACAAAGTGCCAAATGCCAAATGCATATCCAAAAAGGCTGTGAGTATTTAATCCCTAATTGTTTAAAGATGATCTCAAAACATCAGTGTAAGACACTATATGAAATAGGTTTCATGGGGGGTTAGCAGTTGTTTTCTTTAGTGTTGCACATCGATCACAGTTCATAAAGGTGTTGAGTTGAGCACATGCAGGCAATTTTGCATTATAATGGCTGAAGTTCCACTGGGAAAATACAAAGTTGCCGACATTGCATACATGACGATGTAATGTTTCACGTAGTGGAGCAGGAGGTCTGAGGTTAAATGATGTTGGTTTCATGTAGTGGGGGCAGGAGGTCTGAGGTTAAATAATGTTGGTTTCATGTAGTGGGGCAGGAGGTCTGAAGTTAAACGATGTTAGTTTCTTGTAGTGGGGCAGGAGGTCTGAGGTTAAATGACGTTGGTTTCTTGTGGTGGGGCAGGAGGTCTGAGGTTAAATGATGTTGCTTTCTTTCGTGTAGTGTCGTACACACATTGACTTGTTGAGATCATCTCTTATACAAATGGCAATGACTAAACTATTGAAACTGTTTGAAAGTTCTTCGACCTTCTATAACAGGGGTTCATTAACTGCCAGTACTCTTAAGGCTGATTCGCTTAAAGTGAAAATGTACCATATAACAGCTATAATCAAATATCAACATAGTAAATATGTAAAAGATATAAAGCCAACAGAAATAAGTATTTATGCAATCAACAACACAACACAGATATAGAGATATGAAAAGGCCAAATGAATGACGTTTATTGTGGGGATTAAGGGTAAGCCCACTTTTCAAAGAAATGTAAAACAAAGAAATGTGGGCTCCACAACCCAACGCCAGGCTGACTACGCCCCATGCGAGCCTCCTGGACGTCGGGTTCAATAGAGCCCACATTTCACCACAAAGCAGTAGCAGTATTCCTAGAACAAATAAAAGAAACAATGGCATTACTATTGTTATAGAACACCCTTAAACCAAATAGCATAATGCCCTACATGCTATCACGCAGTCTATGAATACAACTACCTGCTTAAAAATACACTAGCTCTAACTGGAATAACTACAAAGGTGGGGCCAATTCGCCACCGGTCACCGACCATGTGACCACCCCACCAACCCTAAATAATCGCTGAAGTTAAGAACCATTAGATAGAACAGTGAGCACTCCTACTCAAGCAATCCTAATGTATTTCTTAAACGCATCCGAAGTCCACCTGCCTGCCGCTCTGATCTGCGCATCCGATTCGCCCCTCAGTGCGGCTGCAGTGGCTGCCCCAATACGAAAGCTGTGATCCTTAAAAGCACTAGTTTGGTAGCCACAAAAACCCAGTAATCGCTTCAATGACACATCAAATTCACTGCGTAACATTGGAGAGCCATCTGGGTATGCGAACAGAGAAGCCTGCACGTTGCCTCTGGCCAGCTGGAAATCTCGCAAAAAAGAAGCGGGGTGGATTCTAGTCCCCTGAATGCACTCGCCTCTCACTTGTAGGGATTGGGGACCTTGCCTCGCACTATGCTTAAAACGCCGGAAAGAGATTGTGATCAACTCCCCGGATAATAAAACATCATCCATGTGCAAACAACCACGTATCGTGCCACGTGATCGAGGCACCATTTCCCCTATCTGCAAATAAGCTTTGAATGCCAGTACCATCATGGCTCGGAGCATAAGACACTTATACCGAGATGTAAACACGGTGGGTAAAGCCTGCACTAAGCGACTGAGTACAGGGAGTGTGACAGGCAGGCGGACATCAGGGACCGTTCCCAAATTACGAGCTCCTGCCAACAACTTAGATACCATAAAGCAATTCGACGGGTCATGGAAACCAATGATTTTGTGGAAATAAGCCACCGCTGATACAGTAGAAACAATGGATGCTGGGGCAGAGCCACTGGCATACAAGTGTGCAATAAAAAGCAACACCATCGGTACCGAAACTGGCAGATGAGTTGGTAAGCCCAACGAGACATGAAAATTTACCAACTTCTTCCAAGCGCGCTCATAATGGGCCCTTGATGATGGAGCTAAGGAGGCCTGCAGCAGCTTGTCTAAAGATTCCTTAAGCCTGTCGGGGACACACTGTAAGGTACTTCCACCGGGTTGACCTTCGCCCAGGGTGCCAGTTGTCGAAATTCGTCCACCTGTAAACGTGACAATTTATCAGCCAGAGTGTTAATTCGACCAGGTATGTGACGTGCTGCAAAGTTAATATTAAAACGCAAGCATGCCAATACAAGTGGACGTAGTAATGCCATGATGCGTGGTTCACGCGATGTCTGGTTATTAATTATAGGTACAAGGGCTTCATTGTCCGTGATAAAACAGACACTTTTGTTTGCCCAAGCATCACCCCAAACATGCACTGCTGCCATGATAGGATACAGCTCCAACGCCGCGACATTGAATAATCGCCATGCCACTGGCCACTCACCACAAAACCACTCTGACCCACACAGTGCGCCATACCCTATACCACCTGCTGCATCAGTGTACAGTTGGAGATAGTCACCTGTCAAAAAACTGTCGTCCAAGAAGAAGGACCTGCCATTGAAATACAACAAAAATTCCCACCAAACACCGAGATCTAGTTTAGTCTCCCGGGTCAAGCGGATATGATGATGTGGCTTGTGCACGCCCATCGTCAAATCTATCAGCCGCAGAAAGGCCCTGCCTGGGACGACAACTGAACAAGCAAAATTCAGAACGCCAATAAGTGATTGAAGTTCCTTAAGAGTAACTTTCTGTTTACTCTGGAAAGCTAAAAGCAATGACCTGGCCTTCTCCAACTTATCGTCAGGAAGCCGAGCCTCCATATGGACAGCATCCAAGATAATGCCCAAAAAAGGGATGGAAGAGGATGGGCCCACCGTTTTACTAGGTGCCAGTGGAACCCCAATTTGTTTGCAAAGAGCAACAAAAGCCATGAGATCGTGATTGCATTTTTCAACTGAGTGTGCCAACAACAGGAAATCGTCAATGACATGCACCATTCCCGTCACACCTAATTTCACCTTCGCAGCCCACTCCAACGCAGTACTGAAACATTCAAAGATCGCACAACTGCTCGAACAACCCATAGGAAGGACAGCATCCATAAAAAATTTTCCTTTCCACTGAAAACCCAACAAAGGCCTGTCCGCTGGAGAGACCAGAATAATACGAAATGCTGATTCCACATCCACCTTAGCCATGTAAACAGGCGTCGGAGAATGCCGTATGAAATCAATCGCATCCTGGATCGTTGCGTATTGAACCGAAGAGATCTCCTTAGGAATAAAATCATTAACCGAGGAACCTTCAGGATATGATAGGTGGTGTATCATCCTAAATTCTCCGGGAGACTTCTTCGGCACAACGCCTAGTGGTGAAATCCTATACCGTAGACAAGTTGGCTGAAAGTCGTAAGGCCCAAGTATGCGACCCAATGCCAACTCTTTTGCTAACTTCTGATCTATGACTTCTGCAAATTCGTCAGCAGATTTAAGATTACTTACCACTTCCTAGCTGCGGGGCAATCCAACACAACCAATCTGAAAACCATGAGTGAAACCATGCAAAAGATATGCCACTAAATTGTTATCGTAACCATCTAAAATACTACTGAGTGTTTCTGGGGACACAGGTGAGGGCAACTTACTTCCTAGCCCAAGCGTCGAGCCAGTGGCGGTCGAAGGTCCAGCTGGGGGACCGGGCGGAGTTGGGTTACCTGGGCGCTGGTGCTTTGCCCGTCTGCTGAAACACCTAATCGATGGGTGGGACCCCCGCAGACTCTACATTTGTGCATCCAGCGACATGTGTTCTTGTTACACATGTCTCCCGGTTGAATGCAAAGCACGGACTGGCAGTTGGGGTCTGGGCCCTGCCCTTGCCTGGAAAGGGGGACCCTGGGGGCTGCAACTGATCTGCCTTAGTTTGAGATGCCTTCAGCCATAGCTCCCAGTTGATCGAGTCCCATGCCCACCCCGCCCGATACCGCAGGGACCTGAAAACTTGGTCGTATGATCGCCAATCGTCGGGCTTAATGAGGAGGGACAGGTCTATGAACTCACCAGCCCAAATCTTAGCTCTAAGGGCATCGGGGATACGGGCATGGAGTGGCAAGGAAACTGATGCGCACGATGCCATCAATTCCTGCGTGGCCCGCGGCAGAGACCCTAAAACCTCATTACCTGGAACATGCATAAAGTTGGCAGTAGGCCAGGGGCGACATTGTCATTGGCACCATAACCAAATGGCAATGGCTGCTCCTGGGCAAGATGATCTGGCTCGACAGGCTGCACCGGAAAAGCGTGTCCCCACTCCGGCGTGTCTGGACCCTGGCCGGCTGTCACCTGTGCGGCACTGCCCAGAGCAGCAGGTGGGGAACCAGCAGCTGGCGCCGGGTGCAAAGCCATCACCATGGTGTGGATTTGCTGAAGCATTCTCTCAGACGATGCCACGCGGCGTTCCATGTCGCGTTCCCACTGGCTCCGGGGCAAGGCTGGCTCCTGCGCATCTCGCACCACCGCCTGAAGACTAGGAGCATCCTCAAAATGCTCCCGAATCGCACACTCAGGTGGCGGAGCCCCATTGAGACAACTGCCGAGGCGGCAGCAGACACCGTGGCAGGAGCAGACGTCGCGGCGGCAGCAGATGTCGCTGCGGCAGGAGCAGACGTCGGGCGGCAACAGACGCGGCAGCAGACACTGCAGCTGAGCGTGCGCGTGCTGATCGAGCCCGAGTTTGTCTGGGTGACGTGTTCTGCATTGCAGGCCGTCCACGACCCCGTGTAGCCTTAGCACGTGCCATTCTGCAACAACAATACAACAGCAGCAGCGACAAGATAAAGCTTATCTCACCATGACAGTGATCCTGCATGAAGCTCTAGCACTTGTAGTGTGACAATGCACACTCCGTAGCCTGGATAAAAACAGTGGCGACACACGACACTAAATCCCATGACAGTGATCAAAGCACTGTAGTGTGACTATGCACACTACGTAACATGGATAAAATTAGTGACGAAGCAATAAGCGTGATGATGCATGACCTAAATCCCATGACAGTGATCAAAGCACTGCAGTGTAACAAGGCACACTACGTAACATGGATAAAAAACAGGGACGACGCACGACAATAAATCCCATGACAGTGAACAAAGCACTGCAGTGTGACAAGGCACACTACGTAACACGGGTACAAAAACAGTGACGACGCACAACAAGAAATCCCATGACAGTGAACAAAGCACTGCAGCGTGACAAGGCACACTACGTAACACGGGTACAAAAACAGTGACGACGCACAACAAGAAATCCCATGACAGTGAACAAAGCACTGCAGTGTGACAAGGCACACTACGTAACACGGGTACAAAAACAGTGACGACGCACAACAATAAATCCCATGACAGTGAACAAAGCACTGCAGTGTGACAAGGCACACTACGTAACACGGGTACAAAAACAGTGACGACGCACAACAATAAATCCCATGACAGTGATCTTAGCACTGCAGTGTGGCAAGGCACACTACGTAACATGGATAAAAAACAGTGACGACGCACGACAATAAATCCCATGACAGTGAACAAAGCACTGCAGTGTGACAAGGCACACTACGTAACACGGGTACAAAAACAGTGACGACGCACAACAAGAAATCCCATGACAGTGAACAAAGCACTGCAGTGTGACAAGGCACACTACGTAACACGGGTACAAAAACAGTGACGACGCACAACAAGAAATCCCATGACAGTGAACAAAGCACTGCAGTGTGATAAGGCACACTACGTAACACGGGATAAAAACAGTGGCGAATCACGAAAATAAATCTCACGACAGTGATCAAAGCACTGCAGTGTGACTATGCACACTACGTAACATGGATAAAATTATTGACGAAGCACGACATAAATCCCCTGAGGTTGATCATGACACTATAGTGTGACCACACACCATGTAACATGAATATAGAAAAGTGCGTAAGCACAACAAAAATCACATGACAATGAAGAAAGCTCTATAACACGTTACTGCACACTATGTAGCCAAGAACGCAGTAACTGAGAACCCAATACAAAAAAAAAAAAATAATCATGGTAGAAATAAGTGGTTACATGAAATCCAGTCAAAGACTATCATAAATATTGTCATCAGGCAATCGACAGCCCGTTACAACGGAAAAACACTCTCGACCCATGACCATGTGGCTACACACCGCCATCAGTGACCTGCTTTACAGCTTTTATGACGGCTCCTCGGATGGAGCGGTACAACCTGAAATTACCGATGTCACTAAAATGGACTCCGTCTCTGCGAAAGACAGGGCGGATGCTATTCCAGAGGCGCTTATGCCTCCAGAAAAAGATCCCTTCGGTATCGTTACAGAAATGTTCGAGGTAGTCATTGACATGGATTACACGATCAGCACCCTCCTCGTAAGTGAAGTTGCGCCATTTACGTCACGTATGACCTGACAAACGGCGACCTGCTTGACGCCTAAACCAAGTAATTTAACGGCCAAACGCTGGATGTCCAGCGCCACTAGTACTGGATCGGGAGCAGATCCAGCATCTAGGTCGTTACCCCCAAATGTAAAACGCAGACATCCGCGTGAAACGTGAGCGATACGCATCATGGCCGCTGGTGAGGAAAGGGAGGGTAGCGTGGCCCCGAATTCCCAAGTAATTTACTTTGCAACTTTGGTCCCGTACCCAAAAATCGGTGAACAGCCCTGGCCGGATTTCCCGTCCGTGCATGCTCACCAAGCCAATAAATGTGACTATGCCCCAAAATCAAAACCTTAAGCGGCGAATTAGCCGACGACGACATTTACTGGCCGACGGTTAAATTAAACGAAGCAAACAAAGACCGTTGCAAAACAAAATGGCGCAACAAGAACAAAGGAAAACACTCGCTCGAGCACTGAGCGCCGTCGACACTCACCTCGTTCAACTTGTTCGACGTAAATCAGCTTGCTCGAAGACCAATGATAAAGGAAGCGCAAAAATTTCGCTAAACTCGATGAGAGAAAAACAAATTTTCAAAGCGCATCCACTCCGTATGCTTTCACAAAACGAAGTGGCTAGTCCAAGTTTGAAATCTGTAGCGTCGCGCAGCTGGTGCGCGCTGATTGGTTCAAAATATGGAGGCAGCAAAGTGGGTCACAGAGCGCGTCACCCAGCTCTGCTGGATTAGCATAATAGAATAAATTAGCAATGGACCAATCATTAATTGTATGTGGTGTTGCTCGCATAAAAACCTATATGCAACATTGGCTGTGCCAATGTTGCATACTCCCATTTATGCAATCAACAACACAACACAGATATAGAGATATGAAAAGGCCAAATGAATGACGTTTATTGTGGGGATTAAGGGTAAGCCCACTTTTCAAAGAAATGTAAAACAAAGAAATGTGGGCTCCACAACCCAACGCCAGGCTGACTACGCAACGAAATATAATAATTAAACATCACCAACAGGAAGCATTACTATACGACAAGCACAACTTCCCATATTTAGACAAACAATGTGTGAACCAGGCATGGGTTAATTTAAATTGTTAATTTGTTAATTAAATTAACTCAATTAAGTTAATTTAATTTAATTAATTAATTTTTCCAGAAAGACTAATTTTATTTTATTTTATTAATTAACTTTACCAAAAGAGGTTGATTTAATTTAAATTGACAAATTCCCAATTAACTCTCAATTAAGTGCTCATTTAACAGTTAACAATATTACTAGATAGTCCACAGCCATATTATCCAAGTGTTTTCAGAAGGCCTGCATACACTATTCCAGTCACTAGCCTGAAAGAGATCAGGTTCAGGCATAAACAGAAAGAACATCACAGAACACATAGATACTGTACCAACTGGGGTGGGTTGGTCATTCAGGCACCTGTGAATTGGAGGGAAGGCTTAGATAATAGAATATCCTCTGGTTGGGTGATAAGTTGATGGCTAATCTTGGCTTCTGCAAATCTCTGTTTAAAGAAAACATTTGGGGCTGGCAACTTGCAGCCAAGTGGACCTATGGGGCCATTAGACCTATGCATCTATAATGTTTATGTGTACATATAACTGTTATTGGAGAGATGTAGAGAACGGTAATGATATAACATCAGTTTGGGATCTTATAGTGCCAACTTAAAAGAATGTCAGTTCTAATGATGCATAAAAAACAGTGTGTACATATTTAAGTGCAAGTGGGTAAAGGGGAAACCTAATGATTTAGTGTAAAACACTACATAAGTAACAATTTGGTGCATAGAAATTATGTATATGGTTGCCCGGTTTTGTTAATTTAGTATTTGAATATAGGAGGAAATCCCACACCAACAAATCTTCTTTCCAATCCTTTAAGATAAAATAATTTTGTTTAACAACTATCTACAACTTTTAAAATGTGATCAAATGCCCCATGAAGAAATCTCTTTGCATGTAGATATTG
The DNA here is from genome assembly GCA_033239005.1 of Lamellibrachia satsuma. Classification (NCBI taxonomy): domain Eukaryota; kingdom Metazoa; phylum Annelida; class Polychaeta; order Sabellida; family Siboglinidae; genus Lamellibrachia; species Lamellibrachia satsuma. The sequence goes on from BSQZ01000035.1 coordinate 5,133,339, forward strand.
TATGAGCAAATCTCTTTCCAACAAAGTTACAAGACACATTTATGCAATAAACAACACGACACAGATATAGATATATGAAAAGGTCAAACGAATGACGTTTATTGTGGGGATTAAGTGTAAGCCCGCTTTTAAAGAAATTTTAAACAAAGACCCAACCCAACTCCAGGCTGACTACACCCAATGCAAGCCTCCTGGACATCAGGTTCATAGAGCCCGCGTTACCACACAAAGCAGTAGCAGTATTCCTAGAACAAATAAAAGAAGCAATGGCATTACTATTGTCATGAGTGCCGCTGATATTATAACTGTTAAGTACTATATTGTACTAACTTAAAACACCCTTAAACCAAATAGCCTATGCCCTACATGCTATCACACAGTCTATGAATACAAAACTACCTGCTTAACAATACACTAGCTCTAACTCAAATAACTACAAAAGTGGGGCCAATTCACCCCGTTACACAATTCAAAACAGTTCTAAATCAAAGGTGGAAGGGAGGTGAGCTGAGCCCCCGCATTAAATCCTGTGAACACTTCTGGGAAAGCCAAAATTCCCATGCCCACTATCAAATATCAAAAATGGGAAAGCATTGAGACAAATTTAAAAAGCGTGTCCATTTTGTATGCTTTCACAAAACGAAGTGGCTAGTTTAAAATCTGTAGTGTCGCGCAGCTGGTGCGCACTGATTGGCTCATTACATAGAGGCAGGCAAACCGGGTCACAGAGCACGTCACCCAGCTCTTCGGGAATTAGCATAATAGAATAAATTAGCAATGGACCAATCATTAATTGTATTTGTTGCCTGCATAAAAATCCATATGCAACCCTGGCTGTGCCAACGTCGCATATCCTCATTTCTGTTACAAATCTTGTTTTTAGAACTGTCTTAAATGTGTAACCATTTATACCAACACATGATTTAATTGTTAATTGAATAAAAATTAATTGTTAATTTATTTTAATTGAAGAATATGTCAGGTTAATTTAATTTAATTGACCTGATAAAATGTTTTAGGTTAATTTAATTTAATTTAATTGGAGAATTTCTGAGTTAATTGTAATTTAATTAATTAACTTTTGAAGTTAATGGCCCCATGCCTGGTGTAAACCAACCGAATATTTGGGTATTACACTTATTTTGAACTTATTGTTTTATTTCATGACAATTAATGTTGCACAATTTATACCTGTGCATATAATAATATAAAGATAATTATTTGGGAAGTTTCATAATTAATGTTGCTAACCTTGCAGCCATTGTGCATAAAATATAGTCAGTACAAACAGACAGCTGTATCCGTGCATGAGTTTGGCACATTTGTGGTTCAGTCATGTCTGATATGTCAAGTTCTTTTGCATGCAGCTTCACTATGTAGATGTCCTTATTCTTATATTATCTCTTGGCAATACATGTTTACAGACACGTAACAAAACATTGTTTTGCACAGTGTCATATTAGTATTTATGCAATCAACAACACAACACAGATATAGAGATATGAAAAGGCCAAATGAATGACGTTTATTGTGGGGATTAAGGGTAAGCCCACTTTCAAAGAAATGTGGGCTCCACAACCCAACGCCAGGCTGACTACGCCCCATGCGAGCCTCCTGGACGTCGGGTTCAATAGAGCCCACATTTCACCACAAAGCAGTAGCAGTATTCCTAGAACAAATAAAAGAAACAATGGCATTACTATTGTCATGGAACAAAACCAAACTTAAACCAAATAGCATAATGCCCTACATACTATCACGCAGTCTATGAATACAACTACCTGCTTAAAAATACACTAGCTCTAACTGGAATAACTACATATTGCACTAGTGATAACTAACATTGATGTTATGTTTCAGTCAGATATTATCTATGCGACATACGGCGGGGGTCCAAGACTTCTGAGGTTAGTCTAGTTTTTCTGTCACATATGGCAGAGTACAGCCCATCTAAGATGCCTGTAATTTATGATCTTTAATGCAAACAAGAGCACACAATTTTTCATACCTACCCTGAATTGTCAGATCCAGAGTCACAATCCTAATTATGAGCATAACCTCAGTCAAACTTCATCTTAGCAACAATGTTTACATAATTATTATATACATAACATTACTAGAGTGGCACACATCTGACAGATCATACTTTCCTACATACTGTTCTTGCTGAAACAACTTCTTGTCACAAATACAAATGTTTGGGCCACAAATGAAAAAAAAATATGAATGTCCAACAGCTTTGCCTTTGAGGTGGCCACGTTTGTTAGCTTGACAGACCTGGTTGCTAGGCAAAGAGTCACGTAATGAATCTGACAATTGTTCCTAGGAGTTTACTTTCTTTGGCTTCTGCAAATCTTGCAGTTCTCCAGCACATGCCATCTTTATAATTGAAGAAAACCATATGGTTGATAATTTCAAATTCCAGTATACATGACCAAAGTAAGAAAACATGGTCACAGTAATAAAAAATGCAATTTTTCTTTGTGTAGTGTTGATAACGTATTTGTGTTGATTTCCTATTAGTTGTAAAACTTCATGTATCTGTTAAAATCCTGTAACAAAATGAACATATAGAGCATACTAATTCCTATTCAACTGAACTATCTGGTATCACAACACTGTACAAAAGACTGCTGTCTTGCTGCTAAGCATAGATGCCTTAGTAAGTCTTCACTGTTATGCCTGCAGTGACGACCTGTGTCTGCACTGTGTGCGGGAGCGGTGCAAAGTGGTGCGCACCAGGGCTAAGGTGGCAGAAGACAGCAAGCTCATCAATGCCATGCTGAAGAACAAACGCAGTACACCATAGTAAGTGAATATGTGTAATATATATATATATATATATATATATATATATTAGAAATGTATCATGACTGTCAACATTCTAAATGCACATATATATATATATATATATATATATATATATATATATATATATATATATATATATATATATATATATATATATATATATATATATATATAGTCATGACTGGGTCAACATTCAAAATGCACATAGACATTATATATATATATATATATATATATATATATGTCTATGTGCATTTAGAATGTTGACCCAGTCATGATAACATTTCTAAAAAGCTATTTAGAAGTTGCTTTTTAGTGTTAGGATTTCTCCAAATTTATATGAACACAACATCATCAATCAATTCCACTACACCCTGTATGTTAATCAAACCTTGCCATGCTAACACAGTAAGATATGCAGGCGGATATATATCCTGTATGTACACATACAATTTTTATGCAAACACAACATTTTGAAGTCCCACTTACAGCTTTATTCCTGTTTCATAATAATTACCTAGTAATACATTTTTAAGAAAATGAAAATGCGCAAATTAAAATGGTTAACTCAGATGTTTAAGATTTTGGTCATTTTTGTACAGGCGTATCATTCATTCACAGATCCGTGAATATTCACAGATCTGCAATCAAAATTGGTCACTTGTGTGAATTGTGTAAATCCGTTGAGTTTGGGGTGGGTGGGTTAGGGTACGCTGTGACTTGGCGGTTGGTAACTACAGTATTGCTTAGCCCGACTATTGGGGGTATTACTATTGGGGGTATTACTCACATTCGTGAACTTGCTAAGCTGTGTCCACATCACGGGTAATCGAGGCTATAACGGAGGTCAAGTGGCAAATTGTTTTGTGTAGCCCCACGATTGATTCGTCGCAAGATATTTATCCAATCACTGGCATTTATTGATTTACGCTGCAGTAATAACTCAGACGTTTGTCATTTTTCCACCATGTGGCGCCACCTTTATGTTTCATGAATGGCATACACGGAGCGCCTCTAGCGAAGAAAAGACAGACAAAGCCAGTATTTAACAACATTTAAATCTTGTTATCTAGTAATTTCAGCATTATTAGTATTCTGTTTTATGTTTTAATAATAAAGTAATCACCCATACTTATTCATATGTAGAGGGTAACACATGAAGTTACTTGTGCTGTGTAACTTGATTATTGTGAATGTTTTGATTACATAAAATTATGTTGTACAGTATACAGTGTTTCACTATTGCATTATTAATGGTGATTATTTTAGGTTAAAAGCAAACACAAAGACAAAGCCAGTATTACCTTGTATTTTCAGTATTATTAGTATTCTGTCTTATGTTTTAGTAATAAAGTTTTTACAACTTTTCAGCAATACTTGTTATTATGGAATGCACCAGAAAGCATCATTTATGCAAAACAATCCGGGGACCCCCTAGTCAGCTTGCTCTATAAAAAATTCACTTATTTTCTTATTTTGGAATTCCTCAATGACATGTCTGTTTGTAGCTAGGTGAGTTTTAACTGTGTTGCCATCAGTACTGCTATGTGGCTGTATCTTTCTTGTGTGCAGTAGTGCAGACTGCTACTGGGTCGGGAAGTCATCTCTTCGCAGCTGGAAGCGACTCGTGTTGGAACAACTGCGGGCAGAGGCAGTTAGAGGTGGGTGCAGAGACGGATCAGAGGTTGCGAGAGATGGGTGCTGGGTGGGATCAGAGGTTGCGAGAGGTGGGTGCTGGGAGGGATCAGAGGTTGCGAGAGGTGGGTGCAGAGATGGATCGGAGGTTGCGAGAGGTGGGTGCTGGGTGGGATCAGAGGTTGCGAGAGGTGGGTGCTGGGAGGGATCAGAGACTGTGAGAGGTGGGTGCTGGGAGGGATCAGATGTTGCGAGAGGTGGGTGCTGGGAGGGATCAGAGGCTGGGAGAGATCAGAGACTGCGAGAGGTGGGTGCTGGGGGCATCAGAGGTTGTGAGAGGTTGGTGCTGGGAGGGATCAGAGGCTGGGAGAAATCAGAGACTGCGAGAGGTGGGTGTTGGGAGGGATCAGAGGCTGTGAGAGGTTGGTGCTGGGAGGGATCAGAGACTGGGAGAGATCAGAGACTGCGAGAGGTGGGTGCTGGGAGGGATCAGAGACTGTGAGAGGTGGGTGCTGGGAGGGATCAGAGGCTGTGAGAGGTTGGTGCTGGGAGGGATCAGAGGCTGTGAGAGGTGGGTGTTGGGAGGGATCAAAGGCTGTGAGAGGTGGGTGCTGGGAGGGATCAGTCTGTGAGAGGTGGGTGTTGATAGGGATCAGAGGCTGTGAGAGGTGGGTGCTGGGAGGGTTCAGAGTCTGTGAGAGGTGGATGCTGGGAGGGATCAGAGGCTGCGAGAGGTGGGTGCTGGGAGGGATCAGAGTCTGTGAGAGTTGGGTGCTGGGGGGATCAGTCTGTGAGAGGTGGGTGTTGGGAGGGATCAGAGGCTGTGAGAGGTGGGTGTTGGGAGGGATCAGAGTCTGTGAAAGGTGGATGCTGGGAGGGATCAGTGTCTGTGAGAGGTGGGTGTTGGGAGGGATCAAAGGCTGTGAGAGGTGGGTGCTGGGAGGGATCAGATGTAGGAGGATGTGAGGGTTGTATAGCAAAACAAGTGGATGATAAGGTGAGGTATAGGAAGGTGTGTGGAGTCGTCATGGATAGAGGTTGAGAGAAAGTAGGTAGAAAGGGAGGGAATTGGTTGATGGGAGGGTTTGCTGGGTAAAAGAATATGAATAAATGTAGGCATATGGAATGTTTCATAATCTGTATGTGTTGCCTATGAATCTTGGTTACAATTACAATGGGAGATTGCACACATCTTGGATCAGTAACAATCTCAACTGTTTGTTATATGTGCAATGCAGATCAGACACAATGCAATGCAGATCAGACCTGACGATGTGTTGCAGAAGATGACATGCAGCTGGAAGACCCCGGCAAGTTGGATGGGAGGAAGCCAGAAGATGGCGGCACTGAGTCTGAGTTGGAGGACAATGTCTTCTTCAATGAAGACCTCCTCTGTGACCTCCATGGTCAGTCACATGTCTGCACTGGGGGTCACTGCCAGGCTGTCTATTTTAATTAAAATATGTTGGTTTCTTCCCTGGCTTAGCAACTGTCCCTCTCCACTGGCGCTGACACAAGGCACCAAGGAATGTGTTGTCTGTCTTCCCTTTTGTTCTTGTTTCACAATCACGACAGTACACATTCGCGACAGTACACATTAACAACAGTATGCATTAGCGACAGTATACATTTGCGACAGTACACATTCGTGAAAATACGCATTAACGACAGTACGCATTAGCGACAGTACGCATTAGCGACAGTACGCATTATCAACAGTACGTATTCGCAACAGTCCACATTCGCAACAGTCCGCATTAACAGCAGTACGTATTAATGACAGTACGCATTAACGACAGTACGCATTCATGACAGTACACATTAACGACGGTACACATTCGCGACAGTACGCATTAACGACAGTACACATTCTTGACAGTACGCATTAAGGAGAGTATGCATTAACGACAGTACACATTAACCACAGTACAAATTTGTGACAGTACGCATTAACGACAGTACACATTCGCGACAGTACACATTAATGACAGTACGCATTAACGACAGTACACATTTGCGATAGTATGCATTAACAATTGCACATTAATGACAGTACACATTCTCAACAGTATGCATTAACGACGGTACGCATTAACGACGGTACGCATTAACGACAGTATGCATTAACGACAGTACACGTTCGCGAAGTACGCATTAACGACAGTACACATTCGTGACAGTACGCATTAACGATAGTACACATTCGCGACAGTATGCATTAACGACAGTTGACTTTCGCGACAGTACACATTAACGACAGTACACATTCGCGACAGTACGAATTAACAACAGTACACATTCGCAACAGTACGCATTAACAACAGTACACATTCGCAACAGTACGCATTAACAACAGTACACATTAGCGACATTAGGCATTAGCGACAGTACACATTCGCGACAGTACGCATTAACAACAGTACACATTCACGACAGTACACATTAACGACAGTACGCATTTGCGACAGTATGCATTAATGATAGTACGACCTTACGTGTTAATGACAGTACACATTCGCGACAATACACATTCGCGACAGTACACATTCACGACAGTACACATTCATGACAGTACGCATTAACGACAGTACACATTCGCGACAGTATGCATTCACAACCGGGGGTGTCCACCGGCTTTTTTCGGAGGGGAGCAAAAAATTCGGCTGTCCAATTTCGACCAGAAATCTTTACACTTACCAAAATTTCTACTTTCAATGAACAATAATGATATAATTGTATATAATTAATTAACAAATATACTAGATGATCTACTTAGCACAAATAGTAAACAATCTACTCGCCATAAAAGACCTAAATTTTACAAACATCCAGATCCAGAGGGGGCATATGCCCCCCTTGCCTCCCCCTCCGGACGCCCATGTTCATGACAATACACATTCACGACAGTACCTTATGGACATTTAATCTAGTCATGGGTTCATATGCCAGTTACACCTCACTCGTGAACATTACCTTGTCAACTAGCATTATCAGTGTTTGAGTATTGTGATGAACAGCTAAATTTACATGCAATATATATTTTTTGTGTTGCCAACTTGATACATTTATGCAGTTGTTGATAAAATAAGCACAAAGTATGCATTAGTATTTTATCTGTCTTCTCTAAGCATTCAGTTATATTAACGTACACGATTTTAATTCAGGGTTTATTTACATAATCATCTAATTCACTTCATAATAAAAGCATTGTAAGACGTTATTGAAAGACTCCCAAAAGCCTCCATGGAAGAAGAGAACTCCCAACCTGGCCCATATCAAATGACTAAGTCTTCTTCAATGAATAGTCTGTATGTAAGATTGCCTATCAAGTTTGTAGTCATACAGATAACATGCATATAAAAAATATAGTTAGCAAGTGTGTGTGTTTTGGATGAGAGGAAGCCAGTCACTCTGTCCTGTGGCATTTAAATCACACTGTGATTGAAAGCCACTTCTCACTTCATATTGACGGCACATTCTCAGAGAGACAGCTGCTTGTGGTTGCAGGAAACCTGAACATAGATGAAGGTTGCAGGCGTCTCGTGCCGGCTGACATCTGGCATCGACTCAAGGGCTACTTCCCGGAGGCACCAGAGTTCAACGGCTCAGCGGAACTCTGTCACGAATGTCTGGTAATAGTTGTTTAAAATGTCAGTTCAGATTCTACTCATTTCGTCACTGAAGCTACTTTTATTTCATCTCCAATTAGATTGCTGGTTTATTACACATGGTATTATTATTACATGGTTGTGTTATGTCCATGATTAAGCTGGTGTCGTAAGCTGCGTGCCTCTGCCAAACAGTGTATTACTATGCTTGTGTAAAATGTGCGTTTTTGCCAATAAGTAAAACTCGATGAGTTTAACTTCTCAAAAAGTTGCATTCATTATTGATTTACCAACTACCTGTTAACAGTAAAATTAACTGCCTAAAAACAGTACAAAAATATGTAATTCCTCCAATTAGTGTCAAAGTAATGTTTGTAGTGTCACATAGTGAATACAGATGCGTTAATAGCAGTAACTCGGTATGCGCTCCACCTGAAGCCAATGCTAGTTACTAGTGTCCCATGCATCCATAGTGAATTACGATATCAGACACCACATTTTTTAATTACTCTGTGTCAGACCTGGATTGCTATAACTAATATGACAAGGTTAGTATGTCTGTGTCAGTTAGCATCCTAAGCTTGGCATTGGGGTCTTGTAATGTGTCTGTCACTTGCAGGAGGAGACAATCCGAAAACAGGAGATAAAAGATATGTACAAGAATCTGAGGACAGAACAGAAGACGCAGCTGTCCAATCTGTATCTCAACAAACACCGGCCTGCCTGGGCATCTGGCATTGACCAACTCAACGTCATACCACGCGATTTTCTTGACAGATGGCGCCACTTCATCAAGTAGAGTGATTTATTTTTTCTGCAGTTTTTCTATGCATCTGCCATGATGAACACAAATCAAAAACCATCTTGCTGACTATGTATGTTATAAATGATATTGCGTTTTTTAAAGGAAATAGCAACAAAGCACTAGTTTAATAATCTTAGGAACAATTTATTTATAGGTAAAATTAGATTTTTAATGCATCTAACTTGCAAAGCACACACAAAATTCGAAGTTAATAAGATGGATGATCATGTGGTTTTGTGACATCGTGTGACATGGGTTTACTTTCAGTCAGTGATTTCTCTGCAATGCTTCAGTTTAGTTTCA